>QFEI01000795.1:0-59548 GCA_003316145.1 Neoboletus magnificus | reverse complement strand
TATTATAGTGAACTGAAACGAAAACAGGAATTTACAAATGATCCAGCTCGTGCCCAGAAATGGACAGGTCTCAGACAAGACTCGGGCAACCCCTTTGAGTTCGCACCAGCGGCGAAGGCAATGTATGAAAGCATTGGGATCGATATCCGCACGAAGACCATCGTCTATTCCGACGCTCTGACCGTGGACAAGGTACTCCAATTAAAGAAGCAGTGTGATGACATCGGCTTTAGGTGTGAGCGAATTCTGGTTAAGAACCATCCGATAGTTGTCATATCATCTTTCAGGTTCCTTTGGAATTGGAACATATCTTACAAATGATTTCAAGACGAAGAGCAGCGGCTATACAGCAAAAAGTAGAGCTCTTAATATAGTAATCAAACTTGCCAAGGTTGACGATAGGGATTGCGTCAAAATCAGCGACGACCTAACTAAGGTGCAGTGCACGAGTATTTTCCGCGCACATCTTTACATTTCTATCCTCAGAACACAGGAGACAAAGGATGGGTAGAGTTTGTGAAGAAGTTATATGGGTTACCCAACTAAGTTGTGCAAAGAAGCAGAGGAACCCTCTGTAAGGACGCAGAATGTATAGTTATATTGCACGTCAATACCTTTGACGACACGCTATAGGAACGAAAGTAAAACAACTTCAGTCTCTTGGGTATCCAAACCTGCGCTAACACCTAGAGTTTCTACTTGAAGCAGTCCACTGAGCCTAGCATTGACTGTTTCATACGTTTGGCCTCCCCAAGTAATCCCCAGGACAGTTCTCACGGCGCACTCCGTTCAGCCGATATTGGCACGGAAGGGACCCTACCAACCCACAGATCCCAGCATCACCTATGTCGGATGTCCGAACCCTCCTCAAGGCGAAACGACAAGAGATACGGATTGACCATCCCTTAGCATCTTACACGCCTAATGGACAACTACGTTGTGCCGTTTGCGGGACAAGTATCAAACACCCATCTGTGTGGGATGGTCACCTGGGGAGCAAGGCGCATCGAACAAATGCAGCCCGCATCAGGGAGGAGGAGAGGAGGCGGAAGGAGCTGGAGCTGGAAGAGGAAGCCAACCGTCTCAAGCGAAAAGTACCTGAGGACGATATAAACGGGGACATCAAAAGTGCTGTCAAAAAGCCAAGAGCCACAGCGCCTCAGTCATCGACGTCGAACCTCCCTTCAGATTTCTTCTCTGATCCATCACAAGCACCTCTTCCTTCGTTCAATGACTCGGACGACGAGGGTGAAGTGGGCGAGGTGGCAGTCACCAGACCTGCAGACGGAGATGGAGACTCTTCGCTCGACCAAGAATGGATACAATTCCAACAATCCGTCATCAACGCTCCCGACACAGTCGCTACCTACGACCGTGCCACGATCATTGCAGAGCCTGAGCTTGTCTCAGATCCATCCGAAGGTTTTCCTACTGAGGATGGTATACATGCTCGGCCCGTGACCAAAGGAGATGAGGACGAAAGGCGGCGAAAAGAGCAGGAGGAACGAGAGTTGATCATGGACCGCCTTATGGACGAAGAGCGTGCACAGGAGGAAGCGGACATGAGAGTTGTTATTATGAAAAACAAGTTGGAAGCCCTGCGCAAGAGACGAGAAGCCTCTCGGTCCGCAAAGTCAAATGTAGGAGTCGTTTAAGAAGATTTTGCTCAGTATCGATACCGGTACTCCCTTCGTCTCGCGACGAGAACCAAGAACGCCTTTATCCGGATAATCTGCTGTTTGTGAGGTACATCATCTCTAATGATTGTCTACAAGTCGGTGACCCTCATTCCCTGGCGCTGCGGGAAGCTGTCGTATGTCTCAAAAAGCGATTCATTCACTGCGTAATAGGCCACCCACAGTAATGTTGCTTTTCTGGGTCCCTTTTGTACGCGGGTGTAAGCATTTTTTCCAAGGTGGTGGCCTCCATAATACATGAATAGGTTTACCATGGTACATATAAACCTTACGGGAATTGTCCATGGCAACTGTATAGAGCAGAGCCCAAGCTAGAGCTTTCCATTCAGAACAGACTTGGACCGGACCCGGGGATTGACAGTCTATCGTGCCTCGAGTGCATTTGGTACGTCGGCACTCGGTAGCGTGTACATTATCCTCATAAAAATGCGCAAGTTAGAACAATGTTGGATTACGCAGAGCCCGGGCACCAATAACCCCAAGTATAGCTATGCAGGCGTGCGTTGGCTGCCTTCACCGCTGTCCTTCGACGTTCCTTCACCTGCCTTGCCGGTGCCCCAATCGGCCCAATCTACTCCCTGCTTGTGCACCATCATCAATGCAAGCATAAGCGGCAGGTACCACAAGCTAGCATGAAACAACGACTTCGCTTGTTTCTCCCCACACGAACGCCAAAACGCCGCGGCAGATCTGACCCAAAGGCAATTGGGTAAAAGCGAGGTGAGAGCGAATGCCCATGTTGTAAGGCCAGAGAGCGGGAAGAGTATCGAACATATCGGCACCAAAAGTAACGTGTGTCGCAGGCTGACCAATGCGTTTTTTTCAGGAGAGAGGACGGATAACATTTTATAACCCGCTTGGGCGTAAGATGCTCGCAGGATATGCGACAGGGCATTGAAGTGAGGAAACTGCCAACTGTAAAGTAGCATGAACAGCGAAAAAGCGCCAAGGGGGTTGTCGATCATGGATACGTCGGGAGGGATGTCTGTAAGGAATGATGGAAGGAAGAATTTGACCGGGTAGTCTGACGTTGGAAGCAGTTTCCCGCCACAAGCTGTCCAACCCATCAAAGGAGGTAGCCCGCCAACTACCGCGCCGACCCATGTGTTCAGGATGCTCTTGCGCTTTAAATACGTGTATAGGCCCGCATACAGAAATATATTTGCCGCTCCAATAGCAGCCGTCAACGGATTCGTCATGGTCCACAGGAGTGCAGGCCCCGTGATGCCAGTCGCGATGGCGAAACAGGTTGCATGTAGGGGGCTGATCGCGCGCCGCACTAGCGGACGTTGGCGAGTGCGAGCCATTTGGGCATCGTAAGGGATTTCTTGGAGTTGATTCAGCGTGTTTGCTGACGCTGAACACAACGCAGTGCCAAGAGCAGTGGATAGAAGTATCGGTAGAGTGGCAGGCATTGGGGAAAGTGCGACTCCAGAGGTGGCTGTAAGCATAACCAACACGGTGAGTCGCGTCTTGGCAAGCTGGGCGTAGATGCTCAGGAGGCGTTTGGGTGTTAGAACGGCAATATCTCGGAATGTTGGAAGTGACTCCGCTGGTTTGTTTGCTAAGCGAGTGAACTGTCGAGTAGCCCAATTATCATTGTGAAAGAAATAAGAGGCGAAATCCTTTTGAGCAGGGGCAGTCGGAAATGGCTGCTGGCGAATGCTCTGATGGTGAAAGAATGATCGGGTGACAACGGGACGAGAAAGTGTCGAGCGACAACATGGCACAAGAGCCAGTAAATGTCTCATTGTAGCCTACAAAAAGTCATTAGCAGATGCCAACACAATCCAGAATTGCGCTGAACGTACTAAGCGCTGTGCGACGAGCAGAACAAATTACTCAATTGATGCAATCTGGAAGAGTATGAAAGTCGGAGTTTGAATACATTCTCCCGAGACACTCTCAACACCAACTCGTGTTTTCTGTTTCGGCCCACCGAGCGCCTGCGCCGACAACATGCCTGGCACCCATCTCCTACCTCCTAACCTTCTCAAACTTTTCGCACCTCGCCCACCACTCCCATATAAGCGGCCAGTGGGAAAAGACATTGACCGTGTGCGCTCTAAAGCTGTATCTGGGGTAGCAGAAATTCTCGCACGACTGAAGGAACAGTCAACCGCAACATTGTTGAGTGGTGAAGGCGACGCAATGGAAGAAGGCGAAGAACCTGCTTTTACTCTTGCAGAAGAGACCAAACGGCAAATCAGACGGGAGGAACGCAAGAAGAAAAAAACAGAGGAATTTAAAATTGCAAAGGAAACATGTTAGTGTTGTCTTCGGCGACATTCCGTTTGCTCACCTATCACATCGCTCTAGATAAGCCAGCAGACGATCCAGAAGCCATCGGTGATCCGTATAAGACACTCTTCATCTCCCGCTTGGTAAGTGTGTCTTCGATGCGGTCTTACTCTGTTCTGATTTCTCAAGTGCAGCACAAAACTGCGACCGAGAACGATCTACGGCGTGAATTTGAGACCTTTGGTACCATCGAACGGGTAAGAATTGTCCGAGACAAGAAAAACCGCGGTAGGGGTTATGCCTTTATTGTGTATGAGCGCGAGAGGGATATGAAGGGTATATTCGTTTTCATTTTGGTTTGAATACCTCTGCTCATACTCCTTCAGCCGCCTACAAGGAGTCTGATGGTCTCCATATAATGGGCAAGCGTATCCTTGTGGATGTTGAGCGCGGACGAACGGTGCGAGGTTGGAAGCCGCGACGACTAGGAGGTGGTCTCGGCGGCAGACCCAAGGCCGCCGAACCTGCTGCTCCCGTTGTGGCTCCCAGGAGTAGCAGTCGCGGATTTGGAGGACGCGGGTTTGGGGATCGTGGTGGTTTTCGCGGCGGGAGGGGTGGTGGCTTCAGAGGCGGTGGTTTCGGCGATCGTGGAGGGTTTCGTGGAGGCGGAGCCGGATTCCGCGGTGGCCGTGATGACGGTTACAGGTAATGGATCTTCCTCTTGTTTCATGGAGATCATCTGACATTACTTAGGGGTGGTCGCGGTGGAGGCATTGGCTATCAGGGAGGTGGATTTGGTGATGGTCATGCTAATGGATATGGTCCTGCAGGTGGAGGACCTGGTGGGCCGGGCGGCTATGGTCCTCCTGGTCAAGGTTATGGGCCGCCCGATGGAGGGTATGGTCCTGGAGGTGGCGGCTACAGGGGCGATCTCAAACGAGAAGGACCCGGTGGGTATGACGACAGAGATACCAAACGACCGCGGTACTAGATGCGGTTGGGTGAGATTTATTTCCCTCGGCTTGTTTTCATCGTATTCCTGCTCGGTTCGGATTCGCGGCGTCAAGTTCCAACCTGCGCTAGGCGGGCTGTGTAAGTACCGGTTACCTCTCTTGTTGCTCTGCCGCCACCAGCGTAAGTATATTAGTATTTTATCGGCCATGGACGAATTCTAGTTGCCTGCGTATTAGTGTGACGCTGGGGCTAGTTTTTTATACGATCGTCACCGGTCAATGCCCGAACAGTTACCTGTTTTCTTTTTTTTTTTCGTGTCAGACGCGCTGTGACTCTTTCTGGAACGATCGCGTACAAGTAATACCCCATAACTGCCTCAGACAAAAGATGGGATCTCGCATCAAGCATGCATGTTCGGCTGCATGTCAGAAAAAAAAAAGCGCCACGCCAGGAACGGTATTCGTCAGTTGTCACAAGCAGGTCCGAAGTCCTGTGCGGGTCCACGTAGCAATATTGTTACCCTCCCCACCCGCGACTGGTTGGAACATGTGCTCTTCGTCCCTTGCGTGTGGAAGTCGAGCACATTCGGGTCCGAGCATCCGCCGGTAGGACCCGGGTTGCTGCGTAGATTACGTACATTCTTGTTCGAACGCTTGCGTCCCGCTCTGGGTTCCAATATTTTATACTCCGCCAGGTCCTCTCCGGGAGTTGCTAGGCGGTCCTCCCGGAACAAACGCTAAACATTTGGGGAGGCTAGCCTTTTTAGTTCCATGTCAGCGGCGTCGGGTCAAGCACCAGCAGGCCACATATGTTTGTGGTCTGTGACGCGATGCCCCCGAGCGGTACGCACCGCCATTTTGTTTTCTGAACCCCCCCACCTGTCGCAGAACCTCATCGAGTCATGGCAGAACCTGCATCCGGCCCCCAACACTCAAGGCCAGCGAGTGCGATAGACGGGAAGGTTGGAAAAGAAAAACGAAAACGCTCGCGTGTCACACCAGAACAGCTCGTGCACCTAGAACGGTTCTTTGCCGCAGACCGAAGCCCAACCGCCCCCCGCAGAAAGGAGATTAGCGACATGCTTGGAATGCACGAACGCCAGACGCAAATTTGGTTCCAGAATCGGTCAGTACGCACTTTTTCCGCAATGCTGCACCTAACCTTTTCGCAGACGGGCCAAAGCTAAACTACAGGATGGCAAGAAGGTTCGAGGCAGTAGTACAGAAACGCCGCCGGAGACACCACCAGAGTTGGCCACTGGGTATGAAGCAGAGTTACACAGCCTTCTACACGAAGACGAACGTGAGTGATTAACATTGATCGCAAATATCTGATGACGATTGGGGTTGATTCCCAGCCGTTACCATTATTCCTTGCACCGATCTTTCCGTTGGCACTTGGCGTCGAATCGCGACCACCCTTAGAAAGCATGACCTCGTGGCGTATCTTTGTGATACCAAACGTTGCCTCACCTGGTTCATCCATTCTTCGGGATATGGGTTCAAAATGGAAATCCCTTTCGATATCATCGTTGATACGGAATTTACAAATGCTGCCCCAGGGTCAGGTCTCGCCTCGTTCATTCTCTCTCGACCACCAACGTTTTACCTGGAGTCATTTTCGCTCCCCAGCCCCGGTCGAGGTACCGATCCAGTCCGCCATTGGAAAAAGTGTGCAGACTGGACCGAAGACCAGCAAGCTACTAAGGTTTTGAGACACAACCTCATAGGATCTGCTGTTCAACTCGCTCATGTTCTCCGTCACCTGAACGCACACACGTCTGGATCAGACATTCCCCTTCATTCGCCAAGCTATCACTCCCAAGAACCCTCTCCAGCTGCCCTAGAGATACCGCCGCAACCACTGGCCACCTTTGATGGCACTGGATACCACTATCTCCCAGAGGATAACGTGGATCCTCGTCAACCAGACCACCCAGTCCTCACCCATAAACGATCTTTCTCCTCACCTGTTTCTGGTCGACAGCCCACTCTGCACGACGAGCCTGTACACCTTCCCATTGCACAACCCACCCCGGGCATGATTTCCGAACCTGATCACTCCATGTATCCTCAATATCTTCGACACTCCGCCACCGAAGTCAATCAGCCAACTTCACGTCCTGACTATCCAGAAACCACTCTGTCACACCATACCTCATTCTTCGCTTTCTGCTAATTGTGGTTCTTCTCAATCTTTCTTTTTCCGTGGTTCACATCAGCGACCATATTCCACTGGCCCAGTTCATCCACTTCCCTACGGGGGTGATGGTAGGACGCTCTCTTTCCCCGACAGCCTTCAACTACTTCAGGCCGGGTACCGCGCCCATACCACCATTTGGAACGTCATCCCCACTACTGCTGACCACCCCGTTCTGCCCAAATGGATCAGCATATAACACGTACATGGTGCGGCCCAACAATACCTGTTGTTCCGGCCACGCCGGGTATGTCCAACCCGGATACCAATTCCTAAGACCTGATAACAATAGTAGTTCCTATCAACTACGGCATGAACATCCGAATACCAACTTCCACAGTACATATTGGTACCTTCTTCCGTTTCCGCACACTATTCATTGCAATCCAATTCGTTGTAATCGGGCATATCAACTCACATCGCCATTTTGCATACATACCTTTTATAGCTCTCTAGTAGTACGTACCGCAGCATATTTACCCACATCCCATCAAACTTTCGAATTAGTTTAACAATAAATACCAGACTATTGCCAATACAAGGTTGACAAAGAATCCTCGACGGATGTTGTGTCTTCTATTGAGGTTTAAAGCATAACCAAAAATGTGTAGGTTCCTAAGGCTATACTGTACTTTCCCTACCATGCTGATTGGCTCTGTTCGTAAGCGTCCGACTCACGATGTTGACTAATAAAAGACATGAATCAAACTTGGAGTCGACCTAGATAGGTTGATACTCACATGCCTCTAAGTAGCGATCCATGCATCGTGTCAAACACGTCTGTAGAAAGCAACTCAGTGAACCATGACCCTGACCACGAACATCTCCACAGGACACACTGGAACGTACCTCTTCCGAGCTCGTTAACGACACTCCCGGCTTCGGAACGCATTTTGCAAAGCATTTTTCGGAAGTTTTCTGAGTTGTGTATGTGAAATATATCATCCGATGCCATTACAAAAATGCGTACGGTGATGAGTTCTTGCGCTGTGGCAAGGTTTATTTCCGCACGAATGGCGTTCACGACGGCATCCTTCTGGGAGGCCATGTCTACGTAGGACCCTTTAGATTCCCAGAGCGCACCGAAAAAAGCAAAGGTATACCTGGCTTATTACTGGACGATGATCTAAAGAAGTCGGACATGATTCAAATATTAACCGTCACTGTAGTGATTCGAGACCGGAAGGATTGAATGGAGTCCAGGAAGTTTTGACAGTTAACGTCACTTGCTAAGTTCGAGTGGTGAACTTTAGTTCCCTTTTTTGGAACATGCATCACGTTGGCGGTAGACGCAAGAATCTGATCCAGTGACTCGATCAGGCCGGCTGAGCCTTACAACCATCCTATCATTCCAAGGGTCCTGGGTGACTCTGCACCGTAGAATATGGGTGCTCGGGAGTCTGCCGCAAGGAATAGCGAAGCTCAGGATGCCTCTATACCTGATTATTATGAACTTCTTGGTGTTGAAGAGTCTGCGACAACCGATGAGATCAAGGCACGTTCCACTCTTCAACTCACTTGCAAATGTCTCAACACTATTGTAGAAAGCGTTCAGGAAACTCGCCCTCATCCATCATCCGGATAAGAACAAGGATGATATTGAGGGTGCTACGCAACGCTTCGCGCAGATTCAGCAAGCATATGAAGTGGGTCATCGGACATGACCTCAGCAACTCAAACCGTTTACTCACGTCTTTCGACGACCATTGGCTGTAGGTTCTTAGTGACGAGCAGGTATGCCAAAATATACCAATGTACCCATTCACACCAAAGCCTGATGTCAAGGGTGTCCAAGTAGGAACGGACTTGGTATGACTCCCACAAAGCATCATTGACACCAGAGCCGGATGCAGAAGCTGTGTTCGAGGACATCCGAAGTGGCGCTCCACCTCCCCGCGCTCGCGATCGCGGATTGACAGTGCGGCACTTGTCTCAGTTCTTCGATGCCAGTAAATGGTCTGGGTTTGATGACAGCCAGAATGTGTGTTTCGCTTTCCTTCCACATCATCGAGACGCTTCACGGACAGGCTTTCTTCTTCTTCAGGGGTTCTTCACCCTTTATCGTAATTTGTTCTCCAGGCTTGCGCAAGAGGAGACTATGTTATCCGATATCGAATACCCACAGTTCGGCTACTCGACGTGGTCCTGGACATCTGAGACTGCTAAGAACTTCTATAATGCATGGCTGAACTTTTCTACACTGAAAGACTTCACGTGGATGGATCACTACAACACAGTAGACGCACCCGATCGCAGAACACGAAGGTTGGTCTTTCCAGTCATGTGATGATTCGAGGGCCATGCTCATTCATGTACAGGATAATGGAGAAAGAAAATAAGAAAGCACGAGACGATGCACGAAAGGAATATAACGAAATCGTGAAAGTGTGTGCTAGTCCCAGCTACTCTATATGTGCGGATCAGCTCTGACCCTGGATTCGGCAGTCCCTGGCAATGTTCGTCCGAAAACGTGACCCACGGTACAAGAGCCACCTTGCTCGCCAAGCACGACTTAATCAGGCGAAGCCTAATGACCCCTTAGCACCAACCGGCTCCAAGTCCAAGTCCCAAAAGGCGCAAACTAACAATGCCCCCTACGTCGAGCAAGAATGGCAAAAAGTTACCAGAGACCACCAGCACGACGATCTCGAATGGACAGCTGCAGAAGGAGAGGACCCGGAAGAGTGGGAATGTGTAGCGTGCGGGAAGTCATTTAAAAGTGAAGCTGCCTGGGACAGTCATGAGCGGAGCAAGAAGCATATAAAAGAGGTTGAGAGGTTGAAAAGAGAGATGATGAGAGAAAACGAGGAGCTTGGGCTGTCAAGCGAAGGTTGGGATAATGATGACGGGCGGGCCCACATCGCTGAGGTCGACGGAAATGCGGGTCCTCAACCACCGCCAACACCACCCGCACAGGCTCAAGGCGATGATTCAGACACTGTTTCCGAAGGCGAATCCAAAACTATCGGCGTCCCGGAAGATGAGTTCGTGTCAGAGGGGTCGTCAAGAAACACGGAACCACTTGAAGTTGGCCCAACAGCTGCATGTGACGACAAAGAATGGGATGCACAGCCCCCAGAGACGGTAACAGCTCCGCAAGAATTGTCAAAGAGGGAACAACGAAAATTACGAGAGGCACGAAAGGCGGAAGCGACGGAAATCGAGGGGAACGCAGCGCAGGTCGGTGACTTCATCTGTTGCGAGCTATTTTAAATTCTGGGTTAGGTCTGCAATGCCTGCAAAAAACCCTTTGACAGCCGAACTAAACTGTTTAATCATGTCCGGGAAACAGGGCATGCACTTGCTCATCCAAATGACAAAGTACCACAGACTAGAAAGAGTAAGAAGGGCAAGAAATAGCACCCCGGGACTAGCTACAGAGGACATACCGACGGCAGTTGGGGGATGATCAATATACAGTTGCACAGTGTCCTTCAATCTATCCCATCAATTGTGATACATCCTCTGGCGGGTACTTTGTTTGTGAAAAGGTCAAAAGCCTGCAAGGCGATCAACCACTGTTCAGAAGTATCTAGAGATTATGATACCGTTTCAGGCTCTGGATGTATTTCCGGCTGACTTCGTCATTGAGCACATGTGCAACTTGGTCGGTAGAGATTTTCTCTCGTGCTGAACGTTCGTGAATGCTAGAAGAGGAATGTCAGCAGCAATTCTAGCTTTAGAGGAAAACATACCCAACCATGGTTACGCCTATGGGCCATGGCGCGTTGCCTATCGATAATCTGAGATACGCATCATTGGCCTTCTGGTATTGTCGCTTCTGCATGTAATGGACAATCTCAGCTATGCGAGCCAGCATGTCTGAAGGTAATGACTATTATCGGCTAAGTGTCGAAGTGAAATTGGTTCGGAGGGAGCCGACGTACTCTTGAACGCAGAGTCTTGAAGAGCGGCTTGAGGTACTCCGCGGACTGAACTTGGGTTGCGGCTGCTAGCTTTCCTTGCGTAGTCCGCTTGACATGTTCTATGAGAGGAGGTAAGCTCGATCAACCAAAGACGTCGTTTTTCCCCGACCTGGTCTGTCGTCCATGGCTTCTTCCCATTCTTTGAGAGTGCGCTTCAAAGCATAGTAAATAAGCGGATATAGCCTGTCTGGGTCGGATTTGATCAAGGCCAGGTCCAGAACGCCTGTGCTCGGCTCTTCAGCATCATCCTTCTTTTTCCCTTTGCTCTTATTCCTGAGTTCTCGCTCCACATTTTCAACGTCTTCCAAAGCCTTTTTGAAATCATTCTGGCCACCCTGACGGTCGTTCCCTTTTTCCTCAATCAGCTCCAGCGCGCGTAAACGTAGCCTGCGGTCTCTATCAGATTCGGCAAAGAGCCGGATAGGCTGTCCTTTGGCACGAAGTCTGCGGATAGTCTCCTCATTCGAGATATTGAATGATGATTCGGGGATTGGTAAACCTGAATCTCGGGATTCAACAACAGGTGTGAGGGAATCCGACCGAGATGGCTTCTGCTTCCCATATACGTGTAAATAATGCATTGGTACGAGGGAAGGAGGATACTTACATTTACATCTGGTTTTCCCTGCTCGATAATAACATTTTCAGTCTTATCTTGCGTTTCTTCTTGCACAAGCCGTGCTTGCTCCTGCTTAGCCTTCTGCTCCTCTTCCTGCTTGATCCTCTCGATGTCTCCTCGTCGCACATACTTCATCGGCCGGGAGCCAATGTCACTCTCCAGAGTTCTGCGCTTGAGCACGATCTCAGCTTTGAGCGCGTCCATGGTCGCAGCTGTGCGGTGATAGCGGTGTGAGGAATCTGGACGGGTATTCTGATGCGGTGGCTTATATAATCCTACATAGAGTCCGTCATCCTCCGAGTTGACCGTCTTCCATCAACGTCAACAAGTAACCAAAATGTCTGACTCTGACTTGTCCAGGTAACTCATTTGTTCTTTGTTTAAGTAGCTTGAAACTCATTTTTTGTAGCAAGTACGTTCTGCAAACTGCGGGTTTCGACGGTAAGTGGGAGACCCTCAGCTAAATCGCTTTGCCTAACAGCCGTGTCAGCCCGTTTCCCCAACACCAACCAGACGAGGCACTGGTATGGTTGAATCCTGTGGTACATGTGGGCTCATGTACTTATGCGCGGGCATAGCTTCCAAAACTACACCGATTACTTCAAGTGTGTTGCTGCCAAAGGAGAAGATTTTGCACCGTGCAAACAGTTCAAGAGGGCGTACAACTCTCTCTGTCCAAGTAAGTGCTTTGGGTCGCTATGTTGTGTCCCGTTGTCTTATTTTTTTTGTAGATGAATGGGTATGGTGCAAACAATTGCTATACAATTCCACCACTGAGTGTCTTCCACAGATAGCCAGATTCGATGAGCAAAGAGAGAATGGGACGTTCCCTGCCTCCTTGGAGCCTTGATAGATACATAACTTGTCTTGCTGCATCGAAATAGAAATGTTCTTTGCTCTCCGACTAGAGTTTGAACGACGCCGCGTCTGCCGATTCAATGGATTTGGTATATGAATTAGAACTTAGAAGAATGATCGACTTTCGTTGACTCTTTCGGTCTGTCCGGAACAGACAGTACATGAATTGTACGGGTTCATAACGAACTCGTAGCTCGCCCACTCTTCGTGTCTTGGCTCACTCTTGCTAGACTCGACCCATAGTAATGGACAACGTCAATCTCAACGCTCTTACTGAAAATGCAGCGAGACTTGGTATGCGTATTCAAGAGACTTTCAGCGAGCACACCCGTGATCTCTCTATAACACTCGGTGGAGCATCCATCTTCGACATGCCAGATGACAAGGTGAAGAACATTGGGAAACAACTTGACTCGAGCAGCGACAGGGAGAAGCTTGATGCCATGAAGCGTCTCATAGCCGTAAGTGTACATCTGGAAGAACGCTGTCCAGACCAACAACCCATCTCGCAATAGCTCATTTCCAAAGGTCGCAATGTCTCCAACTACTTCCCCCAAGTCGTTAAGAACGTCGCCTCCCAGAACCTCGAGATCAGAAAGCTCGTCTATATCTACCTTCTGCGTTATGCCGAACACGAACCTGATCTTGCTCTGCTCTCAATCAACACTTTTCAAAAGGACCTTGCTGACCCCAGTCCACTTATTCGTGCTATGGCGCTACGCGTCCTGAGTGGTATCAAAGTTCCAATGATATGCGGTCTGGTAGTCCTTGCGATCAAAAAATGTGCAGCAGATCTCAGTCCATACGTTCGTAAGGCAGCCGCTCTTGCAATACCAAAAGCTTTCCAGTACGCATTGTGCTCATCTGTTTTCCCAAAAACCAGCCAATAAATATCCTTTAGATTAGATGCTGCACAACAGCCTGCTCTGATATCCGTCATAACCACACTTCTCCGCGACCGATCCCCTCTCTCAATAGGCAGTGCAGTCGTTGCATTCGAGACCGTCTGCCCCACGCGACTAGATCTTCTGCACCAGCAATATAGACGTTTGTGCAGGATTCTTATAGATGTGGATGAATGGGGACAAGTCTATCTCCTCAATCTTCTGCTCAGATATGCGCGCACGATGTTGCCTAAACCAACCGTCTCGCAACATGGCGAGTCCATGGAGGAAGAGCTTGATGCTGACCTTCAGCTCCTCCTTGCATCATCAGAGCCACTTTTCCAGTCCAGGAACCCGGCAGTGCGTCCTCCATTTACCCTCGCTGCCATACTTCTAGTTCACAAGACTTTAGGTAGTGCTTGCTGTTGTGCGCGTCTTTTACTATACAGGTCCTCCGTCATTTATCGGCAAAATTACGAACCCCTTACTTCGCATTACGCACGTATCGCGAGAAGTCGAACGTGTGGTCCTTGCGTATTCATTGATTATCACACGTGCACATCCGGTGAGTATCCATGTATGACGTTGGGGATATGACTCATTATTGCTTGATAGCAACTGTTCTCAACACAATACCAGCGATTCTTAGTGCGCACCGACGATTCTTTGCAAGTGAAAAGAGACAAGATCAAAGCAATGCTTAACCTCTGCGCCGTGGATAATCACCAAGCACTCCTTCGCGAGTTTATCGTACGTTCCGATTCCAAAATGTTGCCTTTCTCGGTCAGTATCTAATCTGGTTTTCCGTATCGTTTCTAGGATTGTGCTGAAGATGTGGATGATGCTGTGGTGGGAGATGCGATTCATGCCATTGGTCGATGCGCAGGAATAGTTCCGTCATGCACGCCACATTGTCTCTCAGCCCTCATGGTTATGATCAAGAGCAGATATGGTATGTCTTTGTGGTCTGTCGCACCGCGATCTCTACCGAGCAGGCATTAGACATTGTTGTCAGCAATGCTGTCCTAGTCTTGAAGGCTCTTATCCAGAACCAACTTCTTATTGGCCCTTCTGCCCTCGCATCGTCGCAGTCGCCACTCTCCATAATCTCGCTTCTTGCCCGACGGGTGGACGACATTAGGCACCCCCAAGCGCGTGCTTGCGTTCTCTGGCTGGTAGGCCAGTACAGCGCAGCGCCAGGAATAAGCACTGTAATCGAAGGTGTCGCTGATTGGGCCCCGGACGTCCTGCGGAAATTTTCCAAGTCTTTCAGCACAGAGGTATTTGTAACCCCTCATGTCTCCCGTCAGTGCTCATAGACAACGTCCACCAGGCACCACTCGTCAAGCTTCAGGTTCTTACCCTCGCCGCTAAACTTTTTCTGTTGTGTCCAACAGACCAAAGACTGAGTCTACTTTGTCACCACGTGTTGTCTCTCGGTAGATATGACATAAACTACGACGTTCGAGATCGAACCCGTATGCTCAACTCGCTTCTCGTTGGCGTATCACCGACAATAAACGGTGGAGAACCGGAAGAACAGGGCGGCGTCATACTTCGACGAGAACAGGTAATGAAGGTTTTGTTCGATGGCAAAGTTGGCGTCGTCGAAGAGAGTGAAGAGATCTTAGGTGCGTTGTTGGTGGGAAGTCTTGACATGATTTCAACGTTTCGTGGTCAGGCCACTATCACCTACCGATTGGCTCCCTTGGCATTATTACAGGGAAAGTTACGCTTGGCGATAGCATCCTTCCAGAATGGCTTGAGGGAGGAATCGACCCCTTGCTCCGACAGAACGAAGAGGACGCCCTCCCCGTAGCACCTCCTCCCCAAGCGATGAGCTCCGCAAGTTTCGCTGTGCCAAAGGCATTGGGATCGGCAGGCGCCGCACCTGTCGTCCTCACACCTACAGGCAATTCAACGCCATCACACGAAACGAAGGGAACCTGGAGGGATTTGGATGAGTTTTATGCGAGTGACGATGAAAAGAAATATTCTGAAAGCTGTTCGGAGGAGAGCGAGGAGAATTGGGAGGAGGACAACGATGCACGCGATAGCGAGGAGATTCAGGATGATGCCGTGGACTACGAAAGTAGCGAGGAGGATGGGCAGGAGGGAACCGATGAGAATAGTACAAGAATACAACAGTGACACTGATTGTCGTATAGCAGGACTATTCTACAGCACAGCACCGTCGGGGAGTTGATAATATAATGGCTAGAAAAGAGAGCATTGGGTATTTAGCAGGATTGATGGCATTGGGTACGTACGGTGTCAAATACGTGGTAATAGTGGCCATTTACACCCCCTTGGTGCTCATTCCCATAGTACTCCATTGGGAACCACTATCGAGTGGTAAGTGGAATGTAAGACAGGAGGCAAGGAAGACATACATGATATTCCGGAAGAGCCTCCTTCCACGAACGTAGAAGACGTGCTTCCTCTGTCTGATTAGCAAGTACAAAGCCGTGTTTAGGGAGGACAAATTGTCCAATCTGGAGCTCTGTGTCTGTGACAATGCTGCGGGATACCCTCACATAGGCAGTGCGATACATGCCTCGGTACAGGATATATTCGCACCTACGATAGACGCCTCAATCGGTGATCCCCCGCAAGCAACAAGTCTACGTACCACCTGTCCAAATCTTGTGGATCAATATCATACACAAGCCCGTCGTTCACGAGGATATCGTATGGAGCGGCTGTGTCCCCTTTCAGTTTCCGGTCAAAGACTAGTCAGCGGAAGATGCATACGTCTCGGTGCCAGAGGCTTGCTGACTACATATCCCAAGAACACTACTGGTCGAGGGTATGACGCAGCCATAATGCGTGCCAGCTCTTTGCTTTGCAACTCCCTATCCAGAGGGTCTTCCTCTAGAGACATACAAAGGGTGGACCTTTCGACCAAACGTGAATCTTAAATGGCATAGACATACCTTGTCCATTATGAGAGACAACTACTGTGATCTCTGTTCCGTATACATCGAGAACAGCTTCAATGGCTGGAGCAAGTTCGCCATGAGGTGATGGAAGCAGATGGTGATACGAATGGATGATCGGGAACTGAGAGCACCTGGTCAGTCTTCCAGTTACGCCTGTCAAGCAGGGGTACCTGCCTTGGACAATAAGGCTGCTCCCCATGTATGCATGTTGGGACCCGGACCTAGGTCGACATACTAGGGAAGGTATTGAGCTACTATAATCGTCATCAAAAGAACTATCTAACTCACATAGCCCAACTCCTCGGCAGCGACACGAGTCCTGATCGACGTCATGTCACTTTTGCGGTCTGTTCAACTGATAAACTGCACAGCTCACAGGTCGCGATTCCCATACACCGTTCGCTAATCCATATATATTCCAGTTGCACTCGTACAACAACAGCATCAGGACTCACATGCAAATCTGTCTCCAACAGCCCGACGACATCAAGTTGCATATCCCTGTCAACACCCAATTCAGGTCATCACACGTGGACGGATTCTTCTAGAACAAGGCTCGTAACACACCTGATCACATCCCGTATGCGACGCTGACTGTCATGTCCCACGTTGTCGATCCCAAAATGAATGGTCCAGATGCCAGCATTGAAGGTTCTTGTCCCCGCTTTGAACGGTCTCGGACCTATAACGGGCCAACGGAGGAGTGTGACCAGAACAGAAACAAGGGATAAAAGACACAAGATCGCGGGGATTTGAATACGTGTTGAATTTGGGATACGAAGAGCGTTGGGTCGGGTTGGTGCTCCAAATGGCGAGCGGAATGCAAGCGAGATAGCAGCCAATTGCGCGGTGAGGACTCTGGTAAAGATGGTCGTGAACACGGGATAAAATAATGCAAGAGGCACGCACAAGTCAGTTCTCTCCCTCAGGTACTGGCCCCCAGGGACGAAGGCATATGCAACGGTCCACATGTTTGCAAGGTAGAGCAGAATGGCGACCAAGAAAGTCACAAAGTACCTCCTGCCCACTTTATCGCCTTTCCATGCAGAAGACTGCGATAAAAGCGAAGGGAGAATTGACATGCAGAAGATTGCAAAGTTCAGTCCACCCAGAAAACCTGTCCAATCCCGGAAACGGTACATCACAAATGCACTTGCACAACCGTACGCAAACCACAATGGATGGTCGAGTAACGCAGAAGAAGTCGAAGTCGGAAGGACAGCCGGAATGATGAGAGCGAGGGACTGCGCAATCAATGTGATGGACCCATGTAAGTGTGGCAATGGTCCTCTGGGTTGTCCGTCCTGGTATCCGGTCCATGACCAAGCGATGGTAGTGCTGGAGTCAGTGAACATGCAATGCAACGTGAAGAACAACGACCCCAATGCGATTGACGACGCTATCCAATTTCGCGGGGTGTCATTCGCGTTGTTCGACGCATCCTTCGGCACCTTTGACTTCTCTTCCTTGATAAGAGCGCTAGACGGGCGAGTGGCTAGTTCAAGGACAGCGCAGACGGCAGTGACTATTCCGGCCTTGTTGCAACCACCAGTCTCTTCGTTCAACATTGGCCAGACTACGACAGAAAAATAAATATACGTGAGTTCTGAGGCCCGTCAGCCCTCGTACCTGGATTGTTCGAGTGATTGACGTGCTTGGATAGGGATGATAGTATCAATCCTACACCCAAGACTAGACATCGATTTGAACATCACGCATCTTATCATGCAATGAAACAACGTACGGAATCCCTGGTATGCGTCATCTCCTGCAGTCCAATCTGCTGCCTGAGTCAGAAGAACAGCTATGTTGGCCCCAATGACGGCCCAAAGTCGATCCAAGGGGCCATCAATCTTGTACGCTGCTAGCCCGATCAGGGAAAGCACCCTTAATGTCACTCTACCCCATCTTGTCACTGCCCACCTACGGATAGGCGTTATCCCAAGTAAAGTCGGGGTGAGATAGATGAACAACGCTGCTTCTGCGCCAGAGAGACCGAGTTCCCAGACAGAGAAGTAAAATAGTGTCGTAAGCAGAGAGGTGACGATGGACCAGAACAGGTACGCTAATCGGGTTCAAAAGTAAAAGTGCGCAAATTGACGCCGCGGGATCGTAATTCAGATTTTTATTGCAAGGAGAGATGAGTCCCACCACTCACACAGGTACACATCAGCCGCGAAACTCAACCAAGGTCTTAGCGTGGGGTTCGCCAGGAAAGTCAACTGTCTCCAATCTCTAGAGGTATATCCTCCAGCCAGAGCATCCGAATTAGGTTCGTTTGAGGCAGGTGTTGCTTGGGCCCTGACATTGGCAGCCGTTGACGAAACTTTGTCATTCGACTTGGGTGTGTTACCATGAATAGACGTCAGCTTATTGTCGCGGGCAGGAGGTAGGGGTCTATTTATACGGAAGCGTTAGATTTCAATTAGACAAGGTGATGCAGTTGATTGTACATGTTTTTATGCTCGATGCTGGAGTCCAGTGATACACCTACAGCAATCTATGAACAGGGTAAGCAAATAGGAAAGGTATAATTCAAACTTCCTCGCCTGCAAGTTACAATATGTGAAGTCAGCTGCCGAAATTGAGTCATAGAATACATCCAAGAAGATGAGTCCCCATTCGAAGAAAGCGTATCGTGTATACGCTATAAGAGAGTGAGTTTAACCAAATGACGGAGAAACACGAGCGCTACATACCCCCGGGTATTCTGTGTACTTTATGTTGGATGAAAAAGTACACCAGAGGGATGATTAACGCAAAGAAACTGAACTGGAATGTCAGTGAAAATCCAAACTGATTCACGGGGATACTTACGCTACAGTGACGAACTGCCTGTGGGTGTGGGATTAAAACTGGCTGGCGCGTGGAAAATAACGACACGAACCGTCTCTTCCTCACTTGGACGTGGTTAGTAGGGGTATTCACGATCCCTCCCAGCATCCATGGCACATTGGATACAATGTACAACACCATAAGTACATCATGTGCATCGTGGTCATCATTTGACGTGATATACACCCAACCTCCACATGCAAGTGTGCGTACGATGCCGGCAAGGAAGACCCAGCGCGGTAACGTAGAATGAGACGCACGCGTGATAAAATATTGCAGAAACACGAGAGCGAAACGGGGACCACTCGTTATTGCGATGAGGATCTGGAAAACGTTGCGCTCTGGGTACCAGTCTCCGATACTAGAGAGGCGTGGCACATCAGAGAAAATAATGCATGTCGGGAGTCAACAAAACCCACTGACGTTGCAGAAACGGACGGGAACCACTCTTCTGGGTATCCTGCGATGCCATTCTTCACGATTTTCTTGTAGTGGAGTGCACAACCTAGGAGGAGGGCAGAGGCAAACGCAGAGAACGCGAGGTACGTGTGGGCCACAGCGACCTGAGACGCGTTGATGAGGAGAGGACCAACTTTCCGGCTCACAGCAGTCGGCGTCGAGTGTTTGCTGCGACCCGACATGGCCAAGTTCGTTGTTGCGGTCGTTGTGTTCGATATGGTTCAAGGCTTATTTAGCCAAAGAAGCGCCAAGCGTAACATACGAGCCTAACATGTCGCACGAGGCTAGAAATCCATTATCTAGAAGATCATGCTGGAGCAGAAGATACCCAACATACCCATCACTGTTTTCACCGGATTTCTAGGAGCGGGAAAAACATCCATCATCCTCTCCTTACTTCCCAAACTACCCAAAGACTACAAGGTTGTACTTCTCAAGAATGAGTTTGGAGACATCGAAGGTGGGAGTTCTACCACCGCCAGCAGGCTATATAATCCTCCTCCTCATCGCAAACAGTTGACAGTCAACTTGCAAAGCAGTCAAGTTTGGCAGCTGTCAGCGAAATCCTCAATGGTTGCATGTGCGTATTGTGAACCTACGGAAGGATTATGCCACGTTAAACACCAATGCCCAGGTGCTGTGTCCTTGTGGGTCAGATGAAGAATGCCCTCTTGGAGATTAGAGGTAGGCACCAACGTCATGATAAGAAAGAGTCAGGATCACCCTTGCGTTTTTCCTAGATAAATTTCGTCCGGACCGCATCATCATAGAGTGCAGGTAACGGTAACTCAGTATATTGAAAGTTTCTTCCTCGTTGACCGGACCAGTGGTTCTGCTTTTCCTGCCGCCCTCGCGTTCCAAATCCGTGAATTGGAGTGCGAAACAAACGATGACATCAAACTAGACGCGATCGTTACCGTCGTAGACGCCGAGAACTTTTCCGGTTACGAAGATTCGTCACCTACAGCCAAGATGCAAGCGAGTTATTCAGACATCATACTTATTGTAAGTGCCCTTCTCAAAGATGCGGATTCTTGACTTTTTGAGGATTTAGAATAAATGGGAGCACGTTGATGACAGAGCACTCGACATCGTGCTTGATCACCTCAATACCCTGAATGATTTGACACCGAAGATTAAATGTAATGGACGTGACGGTGTGGATCCCAATATCCTCTTTGGGGTCGATACCAAACTCTTTCAAGACTCGCAACATGAGACAAGCACTTTTGGAGAAGAAATCCACCACGATGAGGTCCAGACTGTCACACTTTCCAAGGGCTCCGGGGCATCACGAGCCACAGGTCATCGCTGCCGTGACGAGACCTGCAATGGTAATCATCCTCCCGAGGCCACCGTGTGTGAGGGGGAAGAAGGCATCAACACCATAGATGAGGGATTACTCCGGGATGCGCTTGGGGTGGTATCAAAAGAGACGGTATGGAGAATCAAGGGATTCGTACGCCTAGGAAGCGGAGTGTACATCCTGAATTGGGCCTTCGGAAGGTATGAGCTGACGTCGTGTGGTAAAGACGAGGAACCCGCCCAAGGCTACGCTGTCCGCCTGACGGTGATGGGTGAGCGGGGTGAGGTGAAGCGCTCGATAAGAAGGTTTAGTAGCATATTGGGGACTGAGACCCCCTAACCATGTTTGTGATAAGATAAGGAAAGTGACATATCACATACCTATTTGATCTATCAACATTTTCGCCAATGTTTCTTCACGATGTTTTCCTATCTCTTCAGTTCGGGTATGTGCAAGCCGTCCTTCTTCAATTCTGTGGTATTCTCTCATCATGTTTTACCGTAGCATCTTCGTATTGGTGTCTCCCCCTTTTCGTCGCCACCAAGGATCGCGGCCACGCACTGACCCGGTCAGGATGCGTAGACTGGCTACCACGGCCCCGTTCGCCAGATTCCTTTGAACCACTACCCCCGGAACAGAGCCAGGAAAACACTCGTTCACGGGAGATATGCGAGATACTCTCCACCAACGACCTCTACCACATCCTCGGCGTCTCCCATTCTCCGGCCATCGACAGACTGACCCTCCGACGGGCTTATCTCTCGCGTAGCAAAGCATGCCACCCAGAGTTCGTTTTCCCCTCCTTTCGTTCCTGTTTTTTCTCGGTTCTCAACGTACGCGTAGCAAATGCCCCGGAAACCCAGATGCCACGCACGCGTTTCAAAAGGTTTCCATAGCCTATGGCGTGCTATCGCAACCTTCTCTAAAACGAATGTACGACGCTCGCCCAAGCGACGACCAATCCGATTTCCTGCGTACACGTCCCTACGGGTACGCAGACGAAACCCTCAAATGCGTTCTCCTCAGCATCATCAACGACTACCTGGACGGCAACCTCGAAATGATACGTACGTTGCTTCGTAAGTACACACATAGTGCTCGCTCCTCCATCAACACCATCCCTGACTTCTATCCCTCCGCCCTCCCCAGAAGCCGTCAGTGACCTCAACCCATCCCTCAAACTCAGCGACGATGGCATCAACTCCGTTCTCTCGGTCCTCCAAAATATACGCGGCCGCGTCCTCAGTAAGTTCACCACTGCTTTTAACTCCCCACAATTCGGATCTGATCATGTCGGCCGACAAGCTTGTCGGGCCTGCATCCTCGCCTTGCACTCTGAGCTCACCCGCGTCCTCGAACTCCAGTACGCATTCCGTCAACTTCCCTACCTCGACATTACGGGCCGCTCTCGATTAACCATCCAACTTACCCGCATCACCCTTTCCCTCCCCGTCACTCTGGAAAAAGCCATTCAAGATGCCCAAGAGGACGTATTCACAGATGGTAGGGGGAGCATGGCAGACGGTAGGGATAGCGAGTGCGACAAGGCAGCACTGCTGCCAAAGCATGTCGTACTCCTCATCAGGGGCATCGATGTGATCCTGGACAGGATAGAACGCGTTTTGGTATAGACTGTGTGTTTGCCCTGTCCTCGTCGCGTACCTGCCTACGTTCATTCATTAACCTTCTAATAGGCTCTGCCGCTTCCTGACTCTGTATCTTGACTGTATTTTTTTTTCACGTTATTAGTATCTCCAACGGTATTCCGTGGACATGACACTTCTTCGTACAACACCGATGTATTTGCCTCGTGTTTAGGAATGTTCCTGATCAGGTTCTCACAGGGACACAACATTCCCCAAGCCTGGATGTCATACTGTATTATGCGATTTGACTTGAGTTGCCTCCTAAGAACTGGTCCAGGTTACATGATTAAGCAAGCAGTCTGGTTAAAAGGATCATAGGCTACGGACTACGATTTGGGGTTGAACGTTGAAGATCAAGGATGCGATGAAGAAAGCAAAGATAGCACACGAACAGGCACGGGAAAGTGGTCGAGATGGGTGGCGTATAAAGACAAATAAGAAACGACGAGCTTATTGCAGAACGTACTGTACAAGGACTGTCCGCAATGAAGTCGAGAGAAAAAGAACCAGAAAATTCGAATATCAAACTAGCGAAGAAAAGAACAAAACCAAAAAAGCTCGAGGAAGACTAACGATGGGCATAATGATCCAGACCCTGTTAATACTGCATACTCCTCTGATTCTACACACACGGGAAAAAAGACCGCACACCGGTGCATCAGCGAAGACGAGATAATCCCTGCGAAGCACTCACAACGTTCATCCAGATTGCACCTGTATGGCCGTTGGCTGGGACGCTTGCTGGCACGATTTCTTCCAGCATGTAAGAGTCTTGTGATGGCTGACACCCGTAGGACCCGTTCGACCCATTGGGTTGTGCAGCGGCGGCTGCCAGCAATTGGGCATAGTCTCCACCACCACTTTCGTTGTTCGCGTTCCCTTCGCTGGGCGCGGGAACTTGAGAGTTATTTATGGAGCCCATCGGATTCTCGGGATAGAAGGGGTAGAACAAGCCCGTTGGGATCTCCGCGAGCTTATCCCCAACAACAACCCCGGGTGGGACCTGCGGACCGACGTTCTTTACAGGCGTGGTGCTTTGAGAAGCCGACCGCTGCCCGTAAACCACATTTCCACCGACGTTGGTCTCGGGCTGATATGGTGGGTGAGCCAGGGTTGGCGTCTTTTGTTGCTGTTGCTGCAAGTGTAGCTGCCGGGGAGACTGCACTGACGGAGAGCCTAAAATAACGTTCTCGGTGTCCCATTCGAACTCAGAGAGTAAAACGGGGTCTTTGGGAAGGCCGACGGAATGGAGGTCTACATTGAGGACCTTTTCGGCAAGCTTGGAGATCAGAGGGTGACCACCGTTTAAATCTTTCCGTTCCCAGCGCCACCGGAATCGAGGCAACATGTCGAGAGCCAGCCAAACGTCTTCAATCATGATTTGTCGCGGCAGGCGTTCACAGTGTGACATATGACCATACAGGATGACCATGGCTGCAATGTGGAGTGGAATCGGGGAAACAAAGAATGCGATGTCCGGGAACCGGATGAGCTGATTGTGTACGATGATGATGTTGTGCGAGGTGACGATGGCTGGCCGGGCATAAGTGTCTTGAAACGGAGCAGAGATTCAGTGCTCACCGTCAACAAGCGCCCTCGAGCGGTGCATGTAATCGAGCTCCTTCAAGCTAAACAATGCTCTCAGCAGCAATATCCTCGATATCCCAAACTTGAGTAGCGTGAGCCCTTGATCCTCCGTAATGCCGCGAACTAGTTCCTGTCTCTTTTCCAACGGCCAATCTTCGGTTCCGCCAAAGTAATACTTGTAACTCTCTGGCAACTGTCTTCGGAACTCCATCATGCTCTTGATAATCCGAGTTGCATGTCGCATCACGGCATCTACGCTCTTATTTGAAGGGGCGTAGAGGGAGTTGATGATGTCAGCCTGAATCTCGGCGATGGGATGGGATAGCAAAAAGTGTTCGGAGTAATCCACATGCTGGCCTGTTAGAGGTCGGGATGGGTGAGGCGTGTTTGAATCAGAGGGTGCGATGGCGAGCGGTCTGCCGAGGAGGATGGACGTCCCGCGGTCATGGACCATTACAATGCCCCATAATCGAATCCGTAGCTGTGCCTCATCCTCCGTAAAAGTGTTGCCCTGCGACGTGGGGTCATGGTGAAGACCTAGCTCGATGGACAATCGAACGAGGCTGCCGACGAGACGCCACAGGGAACGACCTTGTCGCTGCATAGGTTTCTCAGAACGGTACGAATATTCGGTGACTGTGCAGAGCTCACCTCTGTGTACAGATACCACTGCAAAAGTATGAGCGCCTGGAGGCTCGTAATGGTGACACGGAGATGAGGTTTGACGGCTAGGGCGCGTTCAAAGAACTCATAATGCTCGGGCCATTCGGTTGGCAGGAGTTTCTTGGTCGAAATTGGGGCATCGCTGGGGGACTTGAGACCGTTGTCGACGAGGGTGGCCTCGTGATTGAGTTCGCTCAGGGTACCGAGGGCAAGGACGATGTACATGCTACACACATAGCCCGGATCGTGTTGGACATTTTCCATATCGTAGAGAGAGTTGAGCCGACGTTCAAAATCAGAGCGGAAAAAGACTGGTCGGTGGATGTTGAGATGGGAAAAGTAAACGTCGACGATTCTGTTGACCATCTTACGGTCTTTCGGCAACCAAATGGTGAGTTTGGAGACCGATGGAGAAGGGGTGCCGGCGTTTGAAGTAAGGACGGAGATGGAGAAGGGAGAAGGGATGCCAGCGTTTGAAGTAAGGACGGAGATGGAGAACCAGACAGAGGGATCACGGGGGGGAGAGGCCTCGGTGATGTTCTGATCACGACCGGATGTGAGACCATTGGAGCCAACGGCGAGATCCTCTCTGTCGTCGCGGGCTGCGAGTCGGCTTTCGTTCATGATGAGGGGATGTACACCAAAACTCTTGGCGATAGCCTGGATGACGAGGTCATCAGTAATGTGACACGAGACGAAGGGGGTGCGTACGCGAGTGTCAGACACGTCGAGAGACTGAGGGTCCTGGCCCTTGACCTCGAGGGGGGCAGTGGATGGTTGGGGTTGTTGGGGAGGTGGAGGCTGGATCTGATGGGGAGGAGGCTGGATGTGCTGCGGGGGAGGGGGAGGGAAGCCGGGATGCATGTGGGGAGCATAGGTACCAGGGGGGCCGGGGATGGGAATGTGGGGGGGATAAGGGCCATATATTGGGACACCGGGGTGGGGGTAGCCGGGGGGAACGAGGGGAGGGTAGTAGGGGGAGCCGGGAGGGGGGGGATTGGAATGCTGCTGGAACTGAGGGCCCTGGAACTCGGGGGGAGGCTGGAGACCCTCGAGATCTATGCCTTCGCGGACACAGATGTCGTCGAGATTGGCGAGGTTGAAGCCGGGGAGACGGCGTTTGAGGAGGGCATCGCAGAGGGCGATTTGGCGCTCGATGAACTCTGTGTGGCCACGGAGGGTGAGGGTCTGTCTGTGTCTGTCCTCTTGCTGGCAGGGCACGCCTGCGGTCGCACAGGCGGTGCATTTGGGATGCTTGGAGTCGCACTTGGGTGAAAGTGAGACAGGCGAACGGAGATTTGCGGTCGGTGACTACCGACGGGACTTGCCTTAATTTTCTTACTCCTGCAGCGTGCGCAAGCCTCATGGGAGCGTCTGAGACGTCTTGGCTCTGAGGGAGAGGCGAGATCGTCCTGGGGGGAGTCTGGTTTTCTGCGTTTCTTGTGGGGCTGGGAGGGCGCCTGTTGGGGCTGGGACTGCTGTTGCTGCTGCTGCTGTTGTTGTTGCTGAGCGGGCTGAATGTGCTGCTGAGGGGGACGCTGGTCCATGTGCAGAGCGGTGTGGAGGGAGATGTCCGAGTGAGGAGGGAGGATGTGTGTCATCGCAGCGCTGATTGCCCAGCCGTGTTCTCGCTGCACCAGCCCAGCGCGCCGTGTCCGTCCCTCGAGCTCTCTCTCTTCTGCTTTCACGTGAGATGATATTAATAATAATAATAATAATAATAATTTATTAATTAACGTTAACCCCCTCCTCCTCGACCACCATGCACCACCCGAACGACTCCGAATACACCCTCGACACCGTGCACGACACCGACCCCCTCCTGCCCTCCGCCGCCTCCCTTTATGGCACCGCGGAACCCCCCCGCCGTCCCTCCGCCTCCCGCCTCCTCCTCTCCGCCGCCCTCCGCATGGCCGCCCTCTTCTTCGTCGCCACGCTCGTCCTCGGCGGCACCCTCTTCCTCGCCCTCCCCACCCTCGAGCCGTGCGTGTCCTTCTCCCCGTCGTTCCCCTTTCTCACCCCCCTCTAGCGATGATCGCACACTGCTCCACATACCCAAATCATTCGATGATCTCAAGGCGCTCAACGGTCTGCTAAAAAAGTATCGTGATATCTATCCGGAGCGCATCGTCGTCTGTTATGTCATCACCTATCTATTGTACGTCCTCTGCCCTCCCCCCTCCCTTCTGCTCACTCTCCCTGTAGCCTCCAGGCTTTCTCGCTCCCAGGCTCCATGTATCTATCCATCCTCGGCGGTGCAGTCTGGGGCGTGCCCGTCGCTCTCCCCCTCGCCTGCACCTGCGTCGCAACCGGTGCTACGCTCTGCTATCTTATCAGCGCCGCTTTTGGCCCCGCCCTCCTCACCCTTCCCAAGTGGAAGGCCCGTCTCGACGGTTGGTCCGAAAAACTCCGCCGACAGAAAGACAACATCATCTCTTTCCTCATCATCCTCCGCATCGCACCACTCCCCCCACACTGGGTCATCAACATCGTCTGTCCTCACGTCGGCATTGGCCTCCTTCCCTTTTGGTCCACCACCTGGCTCGGTGTCTTTGGTGTCACCGTCATACACACAACCATTGGCGGTGGTCTCGACGAAATGACATCTGCCGCCGATTTCCATCTCTTTTCCTGGAAGAATTTTTTCCTCCTGTCCGCTGTCGTCGTCGGCGTCCTGATACCCGTCGGCCTCCGTTACTACTTCAAGCGCGAGGTAGCATCTGCCACAGCTGTCCAAGGAGCTGACTCCCTAGAGGATTTACCCGAAGAGGGCCATGACCACATTCTTGCCGTCGGCCCTCTCCCCATTGCGAAGAAACTCACCTCCCCTCAACCGGAGAGTATTCATGTCAGCAGAGGTAATAGACTCTATGTCAACCAACATATCGAACAAGACGAAGACATCGACGAGGACGACGAGGACGACGAAGATGTCATATTAGAGGCAGGACCAGCCATCGTAATTAAATCATCAAAAGACGGGAGCAGCTCGGGAAGCGCCCCCCATTGACATCCTATCTACACCTTATTAGAAACCATGCACATTTCGTCATGTATTCGCCATTACATATTGTATCGATCACTATCGTACTTTTACTGTTTAGACATGAATTACGATCCAGATGAAGTCGACTACCAATCTTCGCCTATTAGAGTTTGTTGGTCCCTAGTGGTGTGGCTGTTCCCCCAATGAACTGCCGCACACTTTATACCCTACTCCATCGCTGTTTCTACCGTCAGTACTCCACTCGTTCCCGCATTTCCTATGGACTGACAAACAATTAGCTTCCAGCGGTTAGATCCCACATGCTACATGATACCAGACAGTCGTAATACACCCCTCGAAGATCCTCCAAACCAAACGCTACTTGCAAATGCGTCCATTCAATCGCCTACAGCGAGAAAGACCGTACTTCCAGACGCAAAGTCGGGACCGACCTCGGTGTTCTCTAAACCATATTCCATGACACCCTCGTCTGAGGTCCCTCCGCGCCCATCCACCGCGCCACCCCACCCGTCCACCGACGCGACCAAAGGGAAGGAGCCACAGACTGACCTGCA
This sequence comes from Neoboletus magnificus, assembly GCA_003316145.1. Taxonomy (NCBI): domain Eukaryota; kingdom Fungi; phylum Basidiomycota; class Agaricomycetes; order Boletales; family Boletaceae; genus Neoboletus; species Neoboletus magnificus. The sequence goes on along the minus strand of QFEI01000795.1, from coordinate 31,171 downwards.
AACTCGTACGATCCTTGTATCAAATCTTCGTGCTCGCAATCTTCTCCTTCAAAAAGCGATCTCCCACATGGACGATGCCGTCCTCCATCTTATGGCTGCCCGATCCGGCATCCCTAGTTCCAAGATACAACAAGTGCGCGGCGAAGCGAGGAACAGGAAAGATTTGCTAGATAGAGTTGATAGGGCTATCAAGATGGCCAAGAATGGTGAACTACACGAAGAGAGTCGGGGTGGAGACACAAGAGCCGCGTCAGGGGCAGGAGGTGAGAGGTATGCCAGTACCTCCTCTCTTGGCGAACGTAAACCAATGCTTAATCGATTCATGAAAGGCTGTCCATGCAATCCGGGACCGCTGATTTGCTTCAGGCCGGAGCACTTTCTGGAACAGCGCCGCTTGTCCCTTTGAACGTTATTTCTTCACTTCCCTTGGACACGCCCCAACTCCGCCGATCATCCTCCCAACCCCAGTTGGGTCCTTCCATGGGGCAACCACAGATCCCCACGAAGCTCTACACGCTCCCCGAACTCATTGAACGTCGGAACCTTCTTCAAGAGTCGATCGATTCTTGGCAAAATTTTACTGCAGGGTTGCGCGCCGCCCAACCGCGCCTTGAGGCTCAAACGCTGTCTGTCCCCGGCCTCCCCGATGTTGTGTTGACTGAAGGATCCACTACGCCTTCGATCCTGGCTCAAGAGCCTTCCTGGACGGTCAAGTACCAGAGGGCACAGTTTGAGATCAAGCGCCGCGAAGACCTGTTACTTCGCCTAAACCACGCCATCGTCCAAGTCTCGCACCCAAGCCCGGAACAAGCACAATTTGCCGCGCTCGCATCATATATTCCCCCCGCGCTCGACAAGCCCCGTTTTGACGCAGCTTATGCTCATTTCTGTCAGGGGAAATCTATACAATTGAATACGACCATCATTATGCCAGATGTGAGCAGGCCCGTGATCGATGTATATTCATTGCATGTCGCAGTCATGCAAGAAGGAAGTTTTCCCAGGGTTAGTCGCCGAGTTGCTTTATTTCGCTGTATTTTGTGATAAACTTTAATTATCGTAGGTATCAGCTCGCAAATCTTGGGATGTGGTTGCGGCGCGTCTCGGGTTCATCTTAACGGCTGCCACAGCGACCGAGCCAGCTAGGTCCTCTTCAGAGATAGCCGCTCATCTCGAGAAAGCGTACAGAGACCGCCTTCAACAATTTGACCATCTCTACGTGAGTTCCGTCATCGAGACCGTCCGAAAGCGGATGGCAGAGCAACAGAAGAAGCCTTGATTGAAACTCGTGGCTTTTGGAAGGATCGTCGCGCCACCCCAACGCAGTGCCCTCGCTCACCTGACGGACATGGGCAGGTTCCAGTCCCTACTTTAGAAGTTCGACGACCTTTTTACGCTTAATGGGGGGAAGAGGTCTAGGACCAGCCTATCATCATTTGCGCCCGCGGCCATTTCAAAAAGACAGTGGATCATCATCTTCGCAGATTTAAACCATACATAACATCATTGCTTGTTCACTACCCAGTACATTCCGCACAGACCCTGACGGTGCACTTGGGTAATACGATTACTGGTTTGGGAATATCGCACCTGGAAGCTAGAAGCAGAATTTCTTCTGTCGACATATACCAATTGTACGTACGACTTGAAACGGATTCCACCGATCGAATAATTAATTAAATAGTTAAATAAAATGCAGTCGAGCCCGCGCGCCGCCCCGTCACTTATGAAGTCCGCGAACGGGACTACAATATTTACTGGAATACGATCCAAGCAGGCCAGAACTCACAGTCTGAGAACGAGGGAAGAAATATGACAGGGAATCGGAGTTCGTAACGTGACGGTGTGTCGTGTGGTGGAAACACCAGCGATTGTCACAAGCAAATTTGGGTGCGTGCGGGAGGGCGCGGAAAGACACAGTTACGGGTAGAGTTATATCTGATAACTCTGTCCAGCAAGAATGTAAAATAACCCGAGAGGGGGAAGGAAAAAGAGCGAGGCATTTTCCTTGCGGGAGAGAACCAGGGCAGGCTTCGCACGCACGTTCACATTTGATGCTCCACCAGGCAAGGCGTGCTGAAGACACGGATAGATAACGACATATGTTTGTTGTATGTTCTCGGGACAAGGGTGCACCGACATGGCGGGGGCGATGACGGGCGCGGGTTACAGCGCGCTCGTCGGCGGTTACTGTACTGCTGCCAACGAGGCCTTGGGTCAGCAGGAAGTGCTGTACATACAGGGTGCAAGGACGTGCAGGGTTGGTATTTTCCGCGGAGGAGTACCTGGTATTTTCTAATAAATTGTCGTCAAAATACCGTTTTGGGGATGCAATACGATGATATTTCAAAGTCCGCTGTGGTCCGTTATGGTCTGTGCTTAGCAGGTGTTTGGAAGGTCGGACCCAACCTCGCTCCCACCACCAGCATCCTCCGTGCTTGCTGCTGCAGTTCCCCACCCCCTCCCCGCCGTTACGCACGGCCCCCTCGTTCCCGACAACGTTTTCGGTCGCACCTCGTACGTCGACCTCGTCCCGGCCGTCCCAGCGCCTCACAGCACCCTAAAACATCCATCATCCTCCTTCCACTAAACCCAGGACTTTGGATTATGGCCGATCGCTCCCACCCGTACCCCATGTTTCCGCAGAATCTTACACCCAACTCCCTCCAACAGTCTCAGATCCCTCAACAACCGCCGCAGTCTCAACAACCCGACCCCCAGATGCTTTCGGCGCTCTCTAACCCCGAGCATAGTCGCATGTGGCAGCAAATGAATCAGCTCCAGAACCCATACCGTCCCCAACAATCGGGCGATTTGGCCGCTTCCCAGATGAACCACCAGGCAAGTATCTCCTTGTGTGTCATTTTTTTCTGTCCGCCTCAGTCTTGTCTGGGAAATTTCTTGCCTCGCGTTAATGAGATGTGCATGTCTTATCCATATGTGCCATATGTGTTGATGATATATGTGGACAATCCCCCTTTCCCCTCAATCGCCCCCGTATATAACATCTTATCACTCGGCACTGCGCTGTATACGATCTTCGCTCCCGCTCCAAGTCCATGTCTTTTCGAGAATCGATTTTCTCGTAATGATGTCTATACTGACATTTTCTTTGTTTAGATGCAGGAATTCGCTCGAGGGCAAGCCCTCTCTCACGGTCAAGGTCAACCCATTGTTCAACAGATCCAACAATCCTTTGGACTCAATGCGCAACGCATGAATCCCCCCGGCCCAGTTTTCCATGACCCTCAGGCCAATCAACCTCAGTCCCTCATACCGTCCAATTTTGCCAACGTGTCCATGAATACCCAGCAACAGATGAAGGCGACGTTCAACATGAATCCTATGATGCAGGCAGCGATGTCCAACCCCGGCGTTTCCCGCCAGCTGAAAATGCTGGGTCAACAGGAAATTGCTCGTCTCCAGCAGCCAGGCCTTGGCGCCCAACATGCGCCCAATCAACCGACCGCCGTGGACATGTTTGCTTCCACATCCATGCAACCTTCTCAGGATCAAATGCACGGTTCCCCTCATCCTGCCGCACAGCCCGTAGGTCCACCTGGTACCAACCAGAGTATGATACCTGGGAACCAGCAGTCGCATGCTCAGAGGAGAATGATAACGCCGGCAGAGTTCCAAGAGAGGAAGAATTATCTGTCCAATCTGATCTCGCAGACTGAGAACAGCATGGCGTCCCTCGTGCAGACTGCACGCAATGGGACTTCCATTGATCCTCACATGCAGCAAAAGATCACTCATCTCCGTACCGAGCTTGCTACCCGGAGGGATATGTATACCAAGTTTGTGGCCACTGTTGGCGCCATGGTGTCTCAGCAGATGACAAATGGTATGCCACCCTCCAACATGGCCCATATGTATGTCCTTTCAACTGCGGAATATCTGGTTGTTGTTGACGTTTTGATAGCAACCATGCTTCGCATTCCACTTCGCAGCGGCCTCAGCAGGCAACCGTGTCCAACCCGGTCCAACCTGGTTTTGTTACTCAAGCTAGCCAGCCTGTTGCGGCACAGTATAATATTACTGCTGGTAATGGCCCATCTCCGATGCCTACCCAGAGTCAAAGTGCTTTAAGCCAACAGATTTCCATTCAACCTACGCAGATTGGACGGTCAAATGCCATCCCTCCTCGAACCGGAGGTACCCCTCATCAAATTTCTGGCGGTCAACTACCGAATGCCATGTCTCCTAATCTGGGGGATTTTGCTACCCAGGACGGACAGAAGTTCCCCAATCAGACACGGCAGCCGGCGGTGGTCATGCCACTGGACAAGCAACGGTTTGAATCCACGTATTCTCAGTTCTGTCGAAGTCAGAATATACATCCAAACCCTCGCGTCCCGATAGGGGAAAACAGGACGGTAGACTTGCATCAGTTGCACGTTAATGTCATGCATGAAGGTGGCGCGCAATCGGTGAGTTACCTCGATGCAAGGTTATCTGAAGGCTGATCGCGAATCCAACCAGGTGTCCCAGCGAGATATGTGGGCCGTTATTGGCGGTCGGTTAGGTTTTGTTCAGTTCCCCGGCAACGGCTCTGAACCAACCCGAAGTGGGCCTGGAATGGCCCAACAGCTTCACAACACTTATGAACAGTATCTTCAGCACTTCGAGCACGCCTATATCCTGACGGTCAAAAATCGTCCGGCGACAGGGTCACCGCAGCAGCCGATACAACAAATGAATTCGGGTTCTCTCGCTATTGGTAACAATGCGACTCCTGGCATGTCGGGAAATCCTACGGAGATGCCTCCAAACCCTCCCCGCCCGCTTCTCAACCAACAGCTTATTGCCGCTGCAGCCCGGTACGCGCATACGAGCGCCCAAGACATGCGTACTCAGCGTGTTCACGAGCACATGATCGCCTTTGTCGAGCGTCATCGCCCCGAACTTATGAAGGTTTACCAGCAACAAGTCCAACTGATTGCGAAGAGAAATGCAGAACAAGAGCAACAAAATATGGCGAACGCGCAGGGTCAGCCACCCAACATGCACGAGCAAGCGTCCATCAGTTTGCAGCCTGGCGTTCAGCGGCCCCCTCAGTCTATTGGAGCAAATACGACGGTTAGTGTCCCATCGGGCGATGCCAAGATGACGAATGGATCCTTCGTGTCGGAAAATGTTGCAGCTGCAATTCATAAGCAACCGCCAACGCATGATCAAATCCAGCACGCGATACTGACAATTGGTCAGCTTAAGCAAATGTTTCAACAACGTAGTGAGCTTTCCCCGTATTTTCTTTGTTGCCACTTATGCTTTCTTCAAGGTCTCCACGGAATGGCTGCGCTACAAATCCCGGATGAGCAACGACTGGAATACAATCAACTCCTCGAACAAGTGTACAAGATGACGTCGGAGCTGGAGGCAAAACTGCATATGTATTTCGTAGTTTTTAAAAATGAGGAGCTTCTCCGCAGATACATCGCTATTGTGAGTTTCTTTGTCTCTTTGTCCTCGTCATACTTACCTTGTGACTCGCACCTTTAGGTGATGACAGTGGCAAGGCAACGGCAGCTCCTGTCCACTTCCTCACCACAGTACATTATTAACCTGTCGACTCTGCGTACCATGCAGTTTCAGGTCCACAAGCTCAACGAGGAGTTCGAGAATCGCTATCGTGCGATGAGGACGTCTGCCGTTGCCGCCGTTGCCAATTCTCAGCCGCGCGCTTCACTCACATCTACACCTGTCCGCTTAAACCCCGTTCCTCCTCACTCGGTGCCACCGATGCAGAATGTACCTCAGATAGCTCCCCCTGCACCACAGAATATTGGGCGTCCAGTCTCTATCAATCCTTCTCCATCGCAACAACAGTCACTTCAGCCTCCGCCGTCGCACTCCCAGCTTCAGCCCCCACCTCATTCTCATTCGCAACCTAACCAATCCCATCCCCAACAACAACACCTGTCACAACCGATTAAGAAATCTTTCCGCCCGTCCATTCCACCCAGCCCGTCAGCTCCGCCACCTCCCTCCACCCTTGCATCCCCTACCCCCCCACCTGCGGCTGCATCATCGTCCACCCCTGCCACCAGTGCCCCCACTCCTCAAACTACAGCTGGTTCACCCCAGACCCCGAAGTCGCCCCCGTCGAAATTGACTGCCAAGACCAAGGCTACAGCTCGAGCTCACCGGAAAATGTCGACGGGAGGTAAAGGTCCGGCTACACCGGAAATGGCTCCTTCCGTTTCTGGAGTTAAGCGTCCACCTGAAGAGGACGTCGCCACACTCACCAGTGTAGCTCCTTCGGAAGCGGAAGCAAGTAATGCACCATCGCCGAAGAAAGCCAAGACGGAATGGGAGGGTGAGACAAGTGAGGCGCTTCTCAAGAAGCAGCAGGAATTAGAAAACATCAAGACTGACGAGGACGCCGCTGCGTTCTTTGACCGCATGAAGGAACTCCTTGCCATGAGCGCGTCTACGGATAACGAGATTCATCATGACCTCGCCTCTACCTTGGATCAGATTCTGGCAGGCGTGGCTCAGGAGCCTGCGGATGCAGCCGCGACAGCTGCTGCGCTTTCTGTGCACGGAACTGGGGATGCTGGCCCACCTCCCACTGCTCTCTCACCTCATATGGGCCCTACCAACGATGCATTCTTTGAGTTTGTCGATTTCTCTATTTTCACCACTCTCGAGGACGAGGATAACGACTCCAAGGCTCCCACACCTGATCTTGTCCCTTCGTCCGAGACGAACCCTAGCCCAGAGTCCGGCTCAGAGGGTGATTTGTTGGGCAGTACAGGATCGCCTGATAAAACCAAAATTGAGGAGTCAGGCGACCGCTCTGATCCTCTTCGACTCGGATCTCTGAGAGAGATTGACAATGGCGAGTCAGCATACTATCAGGCCGATAACTGGAAGTGGGAGGGCCCGATGCAGACGCTCGACCAACCTTGGGCGATTTTTACTTCATAGTTTGGTGTCGTCGGATTGTGTGTTCTGGTTATTTATTTGCTTCCATCTTTATGCTGGATATACTCGTTTTCTTTTCCTTTCTCGCTCGTGGTGACCTACTCATTTCCATCCAGACTGGCCCTACCCCTGTTATCCTACTACCTTCTTGGTTTATGTGTCACTGCTCTGTATTCCTAATGTTGTTCTACTCTGCTGTCGCGTATTCTTGCTCAGACCTTGGTCTCTTAATGGAAAACTAACTTGAGCCATGGTGCGTGTCGTGAGTGTACAATGAATTGATGGAAATGGCACAAGGATCTATCGTTTACTTTGGCCCGTCTGGGGGTTTCAAGGTACGAGACTGGCGCGTATTGCTGAGTACCCGTGCCTTCAATAAAGTAAGGGGGTCACGACCTTGGGACGAACTCGTCGACGAAAGAGATGAAGGGATAGCGGAGCTCTGCAGCCTTGCTCTCCTGATCCTTGTCCGCGCTTCATGCTCTCTCTTACCCCTTTCCCACTGCTCTCGAGCCGCATTCTTGGATTCGTCATCATCTGCTGCGAGCTGTAACGTCTCTGGCAACCCATACCGCCCTTTGAGCTGATCGTCCGCTGCACGTTTCGCAGCATCCAACTTCTTCTCTGCACGAAAACGCTTGCGAACGAGGGAGGAGAGTGCATAGGGATCACCATTGTAATGCTCGGACACTTCTTGCAAAGATTCGAGTCGGGGTATCTGCACTTTATTGACGTGCTCTTGCGCCGTCGTCGATTTCTCCAACGCTGCGAGTGGATCTGCGGGCCCGGCATTGCCGTCGGTGTCTACCAGTCGTGTGTTCAGAAAAACTCGAGAGTTGACGAAAGGCGGGCATCACGCATACCATGTATCGCGAAACCGCCATTCTCTTCAGGGTTCCATTCTTCGTCTTTTTGTCTCGCACCCGAGACGACGACATAACGCGTATTCTGCAAAAGCGGACATTGAGACACGTCATGCCTGACGCTCACACATGGGACTGGGCCGAACCTTTGGATCCGTCTGAATCTCAAACCAGCCATCACATAGGTGGCATTTGCATCGAAAGGAATAGATGGGCGTGGAGTAGTACGACCCGACCTTCTTCTTCTCTGCATTGTAGCGCACGCCCATGCCGATGTGGTTGTTGCACGTTCCACTGGAACGGGCATGTGTGAGCCGCACGGGCACGGGTGGGTTGGATAACGTACCACCAGATGTTGAACGGTAGTTCGAAACGGGTTATCAGGATGCCCTTGTCGAGTTTCCTGGCTCGATCGCCCAAGGCATGTTTACCTGTGAATGGGGTGAGTGCTGGCGCCGCAACACGAGGCCGGAACGTCAAACCTCTGTATGCATTGAGACTCTTGTGTTTCTCTCCATCGTAATCCGGTGGATAGTACTTGTTGAATCCTGGTGAAAGAGATGAGCGAGAGCCTCGGATGGTTTGGCCTGAGACCCGACTTTCCTTGCATTGTGCACGGCGTCGGTAATGGGTTGTCCAAAAGCTTAATAATCACGATATTCGGTTCTTGCCGAAACGGTGCAAGTCCCCTGAACTTTAATCTTCATCTCTCCATCAACACAAAACCCTTGGGTGCGTGGAACATATTCTTCCCGTTGTTTTTTTTTTCCGCATACGACTCACCTCATCGTCCCTAGTCACCTTCTGACTCATTCACCACATACACCCCTCATCCAGAATGAGTTACGTCGCCAAGGACGAGAAAGCATACGATGCAGCCGGCGCCGTCCCCGCTGCCAAAATCCACAAAATCCGCATCACGTTGACGAGCAGCAACGTCAAGAACTTGGAAAAGTGTGAGCAAACTCCCATCTCGTCTCGTCTTGCTCCATCGCCTTGTCTTCTCAATACGGCGTTCCCAGTCTCGACCGATCTCATCAACCGCGCCAAGGACAAGCAACTTCGTGTCAAGGGGCCCGTCCGCCTTCCGACCAAAGTCCTCAAGATCACCACTCGCAAAACGGTACGTTTCGTTTGCCTTGCGTGTACTCTGCCGTCCCTCATCTCCTCCACTCTTCAAGCCTTGCGGTGAAGGTTCAAAGACTTGGGACCGTTACGAACTCAAGATTCACAAGCGTCTCATCGACCTTCACTCTTCTAGCGAGATCGTGAAGCAAATCGTAAGGAGAACATTTGTTGCGCACCAATTCCACTCTGACGGGGACTCCTCAGACTTCCATCAGTTTGGAACCTGGTGTCGAGGTCGAGGTCACCATCTCATCTTAAACGCATGCTGTATTGTATACAAGCCCTGTATCTATCACCACGGGTTGACAAGACAGTCTTCTTCGAAAATCGAGTCAAGAGAGTGAGTTATTGTATATGGTAGGTCCAATGAGCGTCAGGCCCGTATATAAATTACCATACGACGATGTCCCCAAGGTATCATACGGAGAAATGCAATCCGAGTATAAGGAAACGTAAAGTGCTGAATGCGATGAGCATACATGAGGTGAACACACGGGAGTAAAGAGTCACAGGTAGACCGCATAAGATCCAATGACCGGTCGGTGGTCGCTCCGACCCTCTAGGAGTCGCATCCCCCGATCATCCAGACTGCTGTAACTCAGACAGACGACATCGCCTTTGGCTGGACGAGGGGTGAGGTTAAGTGTTGAAACAGCGGACTCTTGCGTAGCGATACTCTGAAAAGTGTCTCTTCGGAAGGGGAAGAAACGCCAACGATTCGAAGGTGGTAGTGTGGGTAAGAGGTCCTTGGGAGGAACAGGGGGTGGAGACTCTAGGAGACCATCGCTTCGAGGCACGGGAACGGACGGGAGCGACGATGTATCCGAACCGGCTTCTAAAGTTCTCTGGGTTGGCGGGGTGTCCGTAGAAGAGACGCGCGTGGTGTCATCGGAAGCCTGTGTCAGTCGCCGCACAGAGATGCGGCCTTCGTCTTGTGCCTGATCCACAGTTTCTGTTGACCTTGTTCGAGTGGGAATCCGAAGTGGCTTGGCTATGTTCAACGACAGCGGCCGGTTTCCCATAGCTGTCTTCGTCACCGGCCGACTGAAGTAGTCTTGCTTAGCGGAGGAGGAAGTAAGCTCAGAATTCGGCGAGCCTCCCGAATCGCGTCGAACCCTAACTGAGAACGGTCGAATAGCTTGCGAGATCAAAGTACCAACTCGAGTCCGTTGTCTTGCCATTTCTACTATGTCTGGCTCCACATCACCGACATCAGGTTTGACGGTCGACTTCCACAGAATGCGGTCGCACCTGCAACCATCTCAGGATCAACCAGTAATTCGATTTCACCAAACACTATACTAACCAACTAGGGACCCGCTGCTTGTGAGAAGAATCATACACAGCAATGTCGTCCTCATCATCACGAGGCTCGATAGGCGTTGAAGGGGCAGACTTTGTAGAAAACCCCCTTGACGATGGTCGAGGAATTATGATACGTTGCCTCTCGGGTAGTTCCAGTAATCGTCTTGTTTCTGTCGGAAGTTCAATAGGGCTTGGGGGAAGATCCTCCGTAGAAGGTACTGAAGATGGAGGATGCTCAATAATACCGGGAGATTTCGGCCCTGTTACAACATCCCGCAGACCACGCTTGTTCCGCAACCACTTGGCCACGGGAGATGCTGGATGGGATTGCGAGACGATGGCTGGCGAGAGGAGTGCCTTCCATTTTGATTTCGCTTTTTGAGCAGCCACAACCAAGGCCACACGTCCACCTTCGCCTGCGGACGGATTCAAGGTGAACGGAGTGAAGTTATCATCGTCTTCGGGCTCCGAGGCAACGCCCCTAGAGTGCGATGTCCATCCGGATGATGCCAGCGAATGCGATTCGCCCTCGACATCCTCCCCGTTTTCTTCCTCCTCACCACCCTCTCTCTCGGTCTCGTGACCGTCTACAGGAGAGCGCCTGCTGCGTCGTCGTTTCGTCTTCAAACGACTCGCCACGTCGTACTTGAAAGTCGGCGGAAAGTTAATAGGCGCTTCTTGGAAACCAGAAAATGCAGAGTTTGTCTCCATTTGCCGTTTTAGTTGGTCAAACGCAAACGCCTGTGCATATTCTGCGGGAAACTCTGTTTAGCCCAGCTCATGATCAAACAAGGAAGCCCAAGGCGACACGCACCATGTCTAGAAATCAGCCAGTCCGCATGCAATCGGGTAATATCTAATCGGAAATTCAAATCGCCACAAAGGAATGTATAATCGAATCTGTCTGTGATATCTGATGGAGTGTGAGAGTACATTTTTTGATAATCTTTTGAATGTCTGGTCACCTTCTCTTGTCGTTCTGGTATCATGGGGTTGTAAGAAATCGTCCACCGCAAGCTCAGCCTACAAACAAGTCAACGAAGTGCAACTACATCGTGCCAGATCATGCATCGTAAACGACCCGACCTTGATCTTAGCTAGGTTCGCCAGCCGGTGATAGACCTTGCCTTCGTGCGCTGCAAACATAATCTCACTCAAAATGAATGGGTGTAGTAGCATGCAACACACCAGCCAGGTGAGCGTTCAGAAACAAGAAGGTGGAACCATCGATCTTGAGACTGATACCGACCCCACCTTTGTTACCGACACGTCCACCGATTAAACCAGCAGTGACGGCAGATTTTGAGAATCCTGCAAGACTCGTGAACGGGTAACATTCCCAGCTAGACACAAACCTACCTTCGACGAGATCACGCAAGTCTTTGTGTATGTAGACCGAAAGGTATAATCCCATCATCCTCTCCTTCACCAGAGGTACATAAGGCCCCGTTTCGGACTCTTTGACGGTCACACGACGATGCAACGAATGACGCTTTGGCGAAGCTGCAACATCTTTAAGTGTAAGATCCTGTACCTGAGGATTTGCTTGCGTTCGATGGCACAACCAGTGTTCCAGCGTAGATGTCCAACCAGAGTGATGGTAGTTCACCACAATCTCGTCTGGAAGATCGTCGGAACTTTTCCACCCACGGGTAGCCTCATCTCGCTCCTTGTCCTTGCGCTTGAGACTTTGCAAATGGTGGAGAAGTTTCTCGTGGTCCCTGTCATCGCTCTTATCTTTCTCTTTCTCTTTATCGGGCACTCCAAGTTTGATGCCAGCGCCGAGACCCATGGGTATACCTGCGGACCCGTCCGTGATTATGCACGGCAGACGGCCCAAGATTCTTACCAGACGAGCTTGGGCATTCTTGCCCTGCTCTTCAGAAAGGTCAGTTTGATTACAGGATTCAAACGAACAGAAACCACCTACACGACAACGAGATGATATGGATGCACAGGCTCTGTAGACAGTACGGGGAAGATGGGCACGTCATCTGAGCCGCGCCTGTGGTTCCCATGTGGGGACACGGCACCCAGCAGCTCTTCCAAGTCGCCCTGTGTGCCAATGTAGCTGAATTTATGGCCTCAACTTCAGCCTTACCTTTGGTAGCGAGTCGTGCATATTCCATGTCAGTATCCTGATCTTCAGAAACTTTGGGTGCTTCCGCGAACATTGGAGCTTGGGCGAAGGAAAGGCAACGTCATTCTCAGGGAAGGCTGGTAAAGCCGTTGCTCCAGGAGACGCGGGGAACAGTGACTGTAGTCTCGCGAAGACAGTCTGTTGCCCTAGACAGAATGTGTGATCCGCTGTCAAATCGATAGCAGGCGTGACGGACGGGTGCAAATTTACCTTGGCGTACTGGACGAGGTTGTTGCAGAATGGTTCGAGGCTGCTGGGGGAGGTTTGTGAGCATTTTATGCCCCAAAGTCGGGCCTTATGGCCTGCTCTTAAGGCTCAATGTCGAGGCAGTGGTCCAGAAGGTCAGGAAGACAACATAAGCGGCAATTGCGGTCAATGTTAATGAACCTGTTCACTGCAGTACTGATTATGTAATCAAGCAAATACGATGTAAGAATGGTACAGTCGATCAAGAACAGAATGGTCAACGCTTCAGCCGGCAGTGCTAGTGAAGATACAACCGTATCTGGCACGCCGCAGTCGTCCCGGCATCAGTCAAACGTGCTTGACATTCATCACCCATAATGTCCATACTGCACCGTCAGCATGTCTTCCACCCTTGACCCACGGATGGCCCGAGGCAAAATGCTCGCAAACACCCGCAGTTGAAGCAGCAGCTCCGACACCGTCTCATGACAGTGTACAGCCCACTTTTCAGCGCCGCGATCCAGCGGTCAATACCTATTCACTCACATTCTTCTCCGAGGCAGTGTGCACAAATGATAGCACCGGTTCTACCCTCTGTAGCTGCTGGAAAAGGAGTCCTTTATGGGCCCAACTAGTCACCGAGAGAGAAGTTTACCAATCTTGATCAAGTGCATATCAAGAACCGGTTCTTCTACCAGCTATTGATTGAGCATACGCCCAGGATATTGAGGATTTCGGATCAATGTCATATTCAAAATACCCAACCAGGTGCTAGTGGACCCTGGAGAAAACTGGTGCAGGGGATCTGGCGATTGACACAAGACGTCGCTCGCTTTCTGAAGGAACGGTACAAAGGGAGCTATTCGGCTTGGAAGCGGGAATACGTGGCTTCAAAATAGGAACAGGGGTCCGCGGGTCATTGTCAGGTTGTACTTAGCATGATGAGACATGACGAAGCCTGGACGACAGTGATGTGGGCGAAAAGAGCGTGGCACACCCATGACGGAGAGTCGTGTTCTTATGCATCAGCGTCACAGCACCGTTTCTCTAGCAGTAGGCAGGACAATGAAGAACGCACGTCAGATGGTTGGCCAGATAAATTACAGAGAATCTGGGACGACGCCCCACAGACCGCCACCACCTCCACACTGAAGACACACCGTTATACCCTATCCCAAAGTAGCCCGACACTACCCTGCTACCTTCTTGAATCCTTCTTGAAGTATTCACTGTTTATCGCAGTGGCCTGTGCCATGTCGAATATAGTCTCTCCGACACCGAGGAAACGTTCGGCTAGGGAGCGGATGGTTGGGTCTGAAATCCTGTTCGTCTCAATGCTAGGATGAAGGAGGTTAACTTGAGGGAATGAGAAGAGAAGATCTAATGAAACTCACGTGAACCCACTCGAACGTCGAATGCCAGCAATAACCGTTGACACCAAGACGGCGTCTGCAGCATAGTGGACAAACCGACCAAGAACCATGTTGTGATGGACGACTTGTGATGTTTAAAAGCGGACTAACGGATACTGGACACTGCAACAGTGTTTGTAGGTGGTCGTGGTGTCCGCCGGCTGAGCGTGACAAGAAAGGAAAGTCTCCTATCTTCTAAAAGGATTACCCGCCAGTCCAAACTTAACTTGGTACATATGCTCACAGAGGCGGTATTGCGCGGCCAGCAGGTGGTGCTGGTCCCATCCACCCCAGACCATGTAGAGGTATATAGCCTTCATATTGTCATGCTCGCCACACACTCAATCAACTACTTTAGAGGTACTATCGTTGGATGTCCGATCCAGGGCTGCTCAAAGATACAGGTACTGACCCCCTCACCCTGGAAGAAGTTTATGAGATGGAGAGTACGTCAATCGCGATACCGAATCCAGTGAACGACAAGTTAATGTTATACAGAGCACTGGCGAGAGGATCATGACAGTAAGCGGGGCTAGTCACAGTTTAGGCAGAGATTCATGTCATGTGGTAGAGCTAACGCTCATCATCCTCGCAGAAGGCGAGGGCGATATCGCATCCCTTCCAATGGTTGGTGACGTGAACGTTTTCCTCAAAGGCGATCCCGGTGACGATAGCTTTGAAGCGGAGGTCGGTGTGATGATCGCAGGTATGTAATCGTAGAATCTTCGACATCATGCATGTGACCACGCCCCTTCGCTTCCAGAGGAAAGCTATCGGGGAAAGGGCCTCGCGCTCGAGGCGTTGAGGCTTATGCTATCGTATGTGACCGGATCACCTGCATCCTTTGCGAGCCCACCGCTACCGCCATTGCCTAGCCCCCCTTCCCCCCTCCCAATACGATCAGAAAGCCTGGTGGTACGGATAGGTCAGGAAAATGGACCCAGCATCAGTTTGTTTGGACGGCTCGGCTTCGTGGAAACCAAAGGGGCCAATGCGTTCGGTGAGAAAGAGATGCGATTTCGGGACGATGCGTGCGGCACGATTCTCTCACCCTAAGTAAGAGTGACCATATGTAGATTCTATCGCCCGAGTCATGTCTGTGGGTCCGAAGATCTCCCCCGATCGTATAAAAGCGGGTTCGGAAATCCCCAGGGATTTACGCGGCTTGGTTACTTACCACCATCATATCACAGTAGACTGCTACGAGTCGACGCTTCGTGCTGCAGGTTGTCCAAGGGATCAACCAAGTTAAATACATTCAACAGTCCGTCTCTTCATTAGTTTCCATCCGGGCCCCCACGAACTCTGGTGGAGTAAGCACAGCCTCACCCACGGCTATTTGCGTATGCTTGGGTTCTCGCTTACCCGGCGTTAAATAGCACACCACAACGCGTCCGATTAAATAACGCGTCTCTTACTCCTCTCCACCATGTCGCAGTAAGTGCCAGAAATTTCAATATCGGTGGCCGTTCATCTCAATTTTGGCTAGATACGTATACGGACATATACCCGACGTCCCCACTGGTACCACTTTCAGCAGCAGGTATGGGTTCATCCCCACTGTCTAGCTTCTGATTCATCATCCGTTCTCTAGGGAACAGCTTATGAGAGCTGGTGTACATGCTCAAAGTCAGGCAGGAATTCATGGAGACCCGAGAGAGAACGGTGGCGCTTTTTCGATCTGTCTTTCTGGAGGATACGAAGACAATAAAGATCAGGGAGACAAGATGTACGTCAATTTGCCACTGTCCAGAGACGCGCGTCCTCATTGCTGCTTGTAGCATTTACGTTGGCTCGGGTACGTCTATGCAATGATTGAGTACGTCCCTTAAATAACAGATTATCAGGGGGACAGGACGCGAACGGGGTATGTCTGTTCTTCGTGAGTGGCTTTTTGCCACTAACGTCCGTCCCAGCAACAAGTTGCACACCAGTCGTTCGATGATACTGGGAATCAAGCTCTATTTGTGAGTTTTCCAACAAATTGTCTATCGGTGTGCCTCACATCACTTCAGAGATCCTCCCAGACAAAACGGCCCGTCCGAGTGATACGAGGCAAGAACGAAAACAGTTACTACGCGCCAGCCTCGGGGTGAGACATGCACCGAAGTGGATGGTTGTGCGGTGACTCATATCCTTGGCAGATACAGATATGACGGACTCTACGTCGTAGATTCAGTGGGTGCCATCTTTGCCTCAGGGTATCACGTTCTTATTCTTGCCCAGGCCACGAAGGCTCGAGGAAAGCAAGGTTTCGACATGTGCTTTTTCGAACTTAGGGTAAGGTTTACGGTCTACCAAGTTAAGCCGCTAACTTTTTGACCAATAGAGACTCAGAGAAGAGGGGGATCATGACATTCCCACCCGACGCCTCCTCACTTCACGAAAATTGAACAGGATGCTCAGGCAAGCGAGGAGATAAATCCACTGCCTTTTGGACCTCTTTGACTCTACCTCTCAATGCTCTGTTGTTCTGATCATGCTATTGAAACGCTATATCATCTTGTATACCTCACCTTTCTCCTGTCTGTTAGTATGGCTGGATCCAAGTTATATGGATCGGGATATATGTCAACCAGTGTTCCAGTGTAAAGTAATATGAGACGATCTTGGGAGTAGGAACATACATGTGAAATTGAGTGATCTCCGAAACCCAAGTGGGATGTATTTGAAGTTGGTTGAGATGATTGGTGGGGTAAAGCAAGGGCACGAGTGACAAAGGACCAAAACAAATAACATATAAGGAGTCAGAAAACCGCAGCAGACACCATCGCGGAACTAAACGACCGTAGTTGTGAAAGACTGAACTGATGGAACGTCCTGTAGGTAATCAGTGATGCTCACCATGCGTTATTAGAAACCGGGGACTCACCACCAACGATTATGGACACGGACAGACAAATTTGTGCGTATCCGGATCATCTACAAGGTTAGAAAGTCGATAGAGTACATGCTCAGTACTCGTCCAGGATCTCCCCATCTTCGTCAGGGATGCTGACGATACTCTGCGGACGCGGTTTCGAGGTTGAAACGCCTTCAAGGAGGTTGACGATATCTTCAATGTCATTGCCGGGAACAGCACGTTCAACTTTCAGACTGTCCCCATTGTTGATCACTTGACCGGTATGTGACTCAGTGGGTTCGGGAACGGCATCCTCGTGAACTTCCAAATGGGTTTGTTCATGTTCACGCGCAGGCTCCTCTTCTGGAACGTTCTCGGCAACATGTTCATGACTGTGAGCCTCTTCTTCAGTAGGATGTTCACCATTCCGTTCCTCATGATGAACCCCAAGATCAGGATGTGGATCCTCATCCGCAGCAGGATCGTGCTTCGCAACACCGACGGCTTCTGAGTGGCCATGTGCATCCTCTATTGAACCAATGCCCGAAAATGCGGCTGTCCCTGACTCGTGCCCATTCTCTACACAATCAACTGCAAGGGGGCCCGGATCACGGGAAGGCTCAGGAGAAGCAGAAGTAGGACCAGGCGTGATTCCCTCCTTCCTATCGATAACCTCCTTCGGTTCCACGGATGTACGTTTAGCCTTGGGCCTCAACGACCCTCGAGCAGGAGTCGGACCGTGGGCGCCAGCTGAAGTGGATTTTGTCACTCTTGCAGGGCTTGGAACAGGGGGGACTGCCGTGCGTGCTTTCGACAACGATGCAGCTGTAGGTTTGCTAAGCCTCTCTGCTGCATCGCTACTCAAGGTCACTTTCTTAACGGGTGGTGGGGGTGGCGGAGGAGCATTACGAGAACGCGCAAGTGACGCAGCTGTAGGAGCGAACAGACCGGAAGATGGCGTCTTCGGTCTCGTAACAGGGTGGTTTTGTGCGGCCGACGACTTGGGACGCGAGGGGGTCGATGGTGCAGTTCTGGGAACCGCGCGTGCATGGCGTGTCGTGGAAGGATTCGACACGACCGACTGGCCGGTATGTTGGGGCCTGAGAGGTTGCGAAACAGATGACTGGAGAGACGTCTTCGGAGCGGAGCTGACCGAAGACTTGGCAGATGAGGTGTTGGTGATCGGGGAGCGAGATTTTGCGGGAGACGCTGCTGCCCGCCGCGTTCCCGTTGTGAGTGTCGACTTCCCGGTAGAGATAGTTTTGCCTTTGGATGGAGGCGACTTTACTAGCTCCGGTGATGCAGGAGTCGGCGTGCTGGGGATGTCCGCCGGGGGCGCGGGGTCGGGGATGGGCTGAGGGCTCACGACAGCAGACTTGGACATGCTGGGAGAAGGTGAACTGGAGAGTGTGGGTGCGACTGGTTTAATATCAGCAGATGCCACGGGTTTGGGCGGCCATTCCCTCCTCTCCTTGATTTCCTCTTTCGCAGCATCGCTGGCTAATTGTGACGAGACGCTGGAGCTACGTGGGACCACGGGCACAGCAGGGGGAGCCTGTCGTTTACCCTGCTGTTCGAAGCGGCCGATGAGGTTAGCAACACTTTGGCGCGGTCTCTCGTCGGGCAGAGGCCTATGGGCGGAGTGTAGTGAGTGCGAGATCGGACACGGAGAGGAGGAGTGAACGAGGACTGACATCTTGCACTCTCCTGGAGTTCAAGGAAAGAAAAGAAGGAAATACAGAGACGTGTATCCGCGAAAGTAAGAAATGTGGTCAGGGCGATGGTTGCGGTTGCCGTTCAAGCGTTGACAATCCAACCGAGTCTGACACCCCGTCACGCTTTTGGTAGCGGCATCGATGAGACAAACCGTCGAGTTGCGACCCTGGCAGTGTCCGACCGACAACTCAGCAATCTGGCAAAGTACCTGTATCATACATCACGCTTCACGTCCGAAAGCCAGTTCTCTAACGTTTCCTTCAGCGCAGCCCTCGATGTCTCAGTGTGCCAAAAATGCCCTGCACCCGTCACGGTCGCTATCGTCAACTGTGCCCTCACACCCTCCGTCGTCTTGAGTGACTCCGTCCATGTGTTATACTGGGAGTGGCTCGTAAAGTCATCCTGGTCTCCGTGAACGATGAGCAACCGGGCACGGACATCACGCAGCAGAGACGTCAGCGCTGAAGAGTACATTTTCGAATGAAACATGGTCAATAGTCCCCTTGGTCCAAGAGGATACGAGAGCAGCACATAAGACGTCTTGACATGTGAGGGTACCACGGGGTGCAGCGTCACTATCAGCGAACCATGAGAATACCCCTATTGTTTTAGTTCGGCGCGAGTTGGATGCGGACAATGTCGGGGACGACGCACGATAAAGGTCACAGAATTGACCTGTGGATGTCCCTCCAAAAATCGTTGCACCAACGCCTCCAAATCGCTACCTTCCGTCTTTCCGGTGAAAGAGGGCGAGCCGGTTGACTTTCCGACACCCCGAGAGTTGTAGTACACCACATAGAAATCGTTGTCTTGCAAAGACTTGACAACAGTCCGAATAGTCCTGTGCCAGTCAAATGCTTCAAAAGGGCAGCAATCTAACAGAAGCACGTTGTACCCACGAGTCGTACATACACCCACCAAGTCGCGACCATGGATGGAGGCAGAACGCAACTCGAGTGCATTGGTGCTCCTGCTCAGGCCGTGAGGTTGCGACTTCGAGCGCAACACCCGTCTTGAGCGGGATAATGTCCTGGGATATGGCCATCACTGGCAGGAGAGAACAGAAACTTTGAAAGCGTTTAGTAGTTCATCCGGGTTAGCGACAATCAAGGATGTGTTGACTTCCTTTTCAAGGGGTAAGATCCGTCGCCACCACTACGTCTACGGTTGCATACCTTCCGGGACAGCTCATCGGGAGCATCCTACTCCCAGATTCAAGGCTCAGAGGAAGACAATCCAATCAATCTTTTTGGGACCCTGACAGTAGGCTTGACGCCAACTGTTCTACATGCATGGTGTCTAACCAATAATTCACAGTCCCGCGAATCTTTTTGGCGCCACAGTAATGGCAGAGACTCTCTTGTCTCTTTTACTCGTCAACTCATCTGCAAAAGGTCCCAGTCTGGTTTTCAGATGGCCGCCAGTACCCAAGTCGTCACCTAGGCTCATACGTCCATTGCCTCATATCTGTGGGCCAGAGCTCGACAACCCGTGGAGGGCAGCCCAGCATAATGCAATCTCCACTGGCGCTGCGGATGGATTCGAGCAAAACAGTCACTCTCACCACGACCTTCCACAGGACGCGGAAAACTATGTTTGGCGGGCACCGTCCGGGGTACGTGACCGAGCAAGGTCTTTTTCCAGAAACACACAGCTCCCTTCATCCGGCCGCAGTTCACCCTCCAAAGGGGAATCATTTGATGACGAAAATGAAGAGGGTACAGTGGCTGATGAATACCACAGCATCTTCGATTATCCAACGCAGTTTTTGTCCAAAATGCTGTGTCCGCAGAGAGCCCTTTGTCATCAGAAATTTGAGCTCATCATCGATGACTTGGCATTTATCGGTCACCCCGTCTCGGCAGAGGACGATGGGACTTGGCGCTTCAAATCGGAGAAGAGCAAGTCCAGTTCTAGGGGAAGAGGTTCGCGAAATCGTGATACAGACGACAACAAATCTGAGAGGTCCGTCAATGGGGAACTACGCGCTACTCCTCAGAATCATAATTCGTGGCTGCACATGTTCCATTTCGTCCTGGTGCTGGATTTGCCTGATCCTTCGTCGTCAGCAAATGGCAATATTGCCAAGTACTTCCATGTGATCTATAATCAGATTGCATTCACGGTCACGGCAGTACTGTTCCAAGAACAAGTGCTTTCTAACTTCGTGGAGGCAGAGTGTGACGTCCTAGGTGCTTTGGAAGCAGAGTACATTGCCAAAGGTATCAAACTTCTGAGTATCCGGTCAGAGTGAGCTGACAGCGTGCGTTAGGCGAAGCTTTCTCAAAATACGTTTCACATGCCCTTCAAGTTTCTTGTATCGCGGTGGCGATGAAAACGCTCTTTGAATCTATCAAATCATCCTCGATGGCATGCATCACACTCAATAACCTTCCCTTGGAGTTGCAACTCCCTCCTTATTTAGACTACCTTCTACACAACGAAGAAGAGTATGAACTCGACTTTGTAGACCATCAGGAAGACGAGGACGAAGCAAGGGTGTGGGGTCGCGATCTTAGTTTTGGATGGCGTCTGCCTGCACTAACTCCATGGAAGAGCCTGCTTCTTCTCGATGCTGATGATGCTCTCGATCCATACACAAATCTCAGGGGTCCACACGTGCGACCTGAGGAAAGGGATTATGCGGACCGTCTAATCAAATTTCTGGAGACCGCCTCCGTGACTCTTTCGTATGTTCACCTCTGACCCAAATCACCTGTGTCGACATCTGCATTTTACAGGCTTGCAGACATGGCGAGTCTGTTGGACTGGGACCTTGAATCCGAAGTGTTTCCAGCAGTCCGCTGGCTTGTCCACCACAGAAGAGCGAAGCTTGTGGACGTCGTTCACAATAGTTTAAAGACCGTCTTTACCCTCCCTCCCAGATTTGATACTGCGTACGTGAAACACCCTTACGAAACGAGACCTTCACCACAATCCACTACATCAAGACTCTCTCAATTATCCACAGAATTCAAAGAAACGTTTCCTCAACATACCATTCCGCCCCTTCCATCCCTCCTCGCAACCATCTCTGCGGCCAGTTCCAAACAAACCGACAACCATTTCTTTGCTGCCGTCGTTCGTTCCAAAGAGCATATTCCTCTATATCACGACGTTGTGCTCTGGATGCTGAAGCACGACCTCTTGTGTACTCTCCATCTCCACGTACGGATCGTCGCGACGTCAGAGCTTAAAGTTCGTGTGCGTGAGGCTCATGAACGGAAACTAGAACGATTGAGTGGTCGACAAGTTCGCGGGCGCAGGCCAAGCAGACTTCTCCAACCTGAATCACCAATAGACAAGAGGCCCGGGAATCCCGGCATTTCGTGGTTGTCGATGTCCCCTAAGAGCGCACGACGCTACACCAGGCGTATGTCTTCCGTCGAGCTGGAGTTGGACAGTGAGGTCTCCGGATCGTATGCAGATAAAGATAAGGATGATGAAGATGTCACCGAGGAATCTGACGGGGACAATGTTGGGTGGGGAACCACCGAGGACACTATTTCTCCATCTATGATAAGTGATCCGGGGACCGCGTCTCCATTGGAACGGAAGTGGCTCGCCGCGATGTCAGAGGGAAAGGATGAACACATTACAAGGCGATTCGAGTTGTAAGCACTCATCTCGAACAGTTGGACGACAGTCTTCCTGACTCGTCTCGCAGAATCAACCAATATTTCGACGGGAAGCGGACTGACGATGAAATTCTTTACCGCGCAGAGATATCACGGAAGCAACTTCGCGAAGTATTGCATCATTACGAGGAATATGTGCGACTTTCCTTACTGTTTAACATTTACTTGACCTAACCCTTGCACAGTTGCAGACATTCCTACATCCAGCGTGATCTTTAAAATTACACGGTTGTCATTGCGCGGTTCTAGTTCACGAATTGCTATGCGTAATCCCAATGTACCCATCCGAAAAAGCGTTCCGCTTTACTGCAGTTGAAGAAGCCGTTCCCTCCATTCTTCACCCATTCTTCCCTCAGTGAAACATCTGGAAAGTACCTCTGCTTTAGTTCCAACCAGCCCTCATCAGCTGCAACCTGGGGTGCAACAATGAAGAACATTTCATGCCGCTTCCACTCGTCATTCTCCACCGCCACTGCCCTCACAAACGCTTCTGCTGCCGAGTCCTCTTGAGTATAACCCCAGAGGTCGCCCTTCGAACGTTCATAGTCCTTCCTATAGGCTCGAGCCCTCGTTGGGACCGACCAGTGGAGTCGGAGGCTAGCCACTCGCATATTCGGGTACCTTTGAACAATCGTATCGGCTTGCATCTCGGCGACTCTGTAGGGTGCACATATCTCGGATGAGATCAACCACGTTCAAAAACATGTATAGGGAGTTTTCACAATTTCGAAAGCCCATACGGTTCGTCTGGGAGCGTTGGATGAAGCTCGTCTATCGGGAAGTAATCGAACTGGGGTCGAACACTGAAGACGCCACGGAGGACATTCACGGACGACGCTTGCGCCACACGCTCTATCCCGAGCTGCGAACAAAATGATTCAGGTGGACATTTTCGGGCATCAAGACGACTTTACTTCTGCAGCGGCGCGTAATACGTTCCAGCTGATTACCACGTTGCTATTCAACAGATAGATGATTCATCTCATGGAGAAGCAGAGCCGTCGGTGGCGCCGGAGGGTATCTCACCAGTTGTGTGTGTTGACTTTATAGTCGATCGGTTGATTGATGCCGGCGAGTTGTACGATGGCGTCGCATCCTTTGAGCGCTTTCAGAGCCTCCTCAAAGTTGGTCAAGTCCGCGGGGACGAAGGAAAAGTGCGGATCGTGGCGGAACTTGGTGTCTTCTTTCGCGACCCTGTCGACTCCGACGACGGTATGGCCTGTCCGGAGAGCTCTCAGAACGACGGGTTGGCCAACGAGGCCATTGCATCCGGTCACGGCAATTTTCATCACGTATAGATGGGTAAGACCGAGGGGAATCCCATCCCGTAGTCGCGGACTCACGGCCTTTAAAACGGAATGGATATTTTCCTTCCTGACGGTCGCGGGAGAGTCATCGGAATAACGGTGTGTACCTCCGAGTCTAGGGAAAAACGCGGGACTACTTGACTCACCTGACTCAAGGTTTGGGGTTCCCGTCTTGAAGCTTGAACCTTCTGGCAGCCACGTTACATAAACTCAACATGGAACGTGGAAGCAAAGTATATCTCAGATGTTGGTCAGCCTTCTGATAATCAAAAATAGTATCAGGACCCAAATACCTCGACAGCCGTGCAACATTTTCACTCTTGCCCGATCGCAATCTATACGTTTGGCATCCCCACAGACCATCGTATATTCGAGCGCATCAATTGCAGACACTGTAGGGTACATGATACAGATACATTTCGTTCCGAATCGTATTTCGTCTCGTTACATCCTTACAATTACAACTTGGAGCCAGAAACAGCATCGTTGTATCGCCTTTCACCCTCCTCCCAGTCGATGACGTTCCAAATCTTGTCGAGGTACTGATACCATGAGCGGAGCATCTCAGCATGGCATCTCACGACCGTATATATTTACTCACCGCAGCCCTGGCATTAAAGTACTGCAAGTAGTACGCGTGCTCCCAGACATCGATGCCAATGATGGGTACATGAGTGAGAAGGGGGTCCTGATTGGCTGTGGTGACGACTTCAAGAACTTTCGTCTTGGCATTCCAGCCCTACCAGGATGTGAGAAGAAGGGAACAACACCATCGCGTGGAACACACAAGCCAGCCCCAGCCGGAACCTTGAATGGCCACGGTGGTGGCATTGAACTCCTTGATCAAGTCCTCGACGGAACCAAAGTGATGCTTGACGGCTTCTTTCAGGGGTCCATCCTTGAGAATACCACCGTTGCCTTTGGCATGCGTGCCATTAGGGGCAGGTGTGAGGTTCTTCCAGAAGAGGGAATGATTGATGTGGCCACCGCCGTTGAAACGAAGGGCAGACTGAAGGGCGATGCGCTCTTTAGGGGTAGTGGCCTTGGCATAGTTGTTCTCGGCGGCGTTGAGCGCATCGACGTATGCTTTGTGGTGCTTGTCATGGTGTAGCCTCATGATCTCTGCAATGATGTATGGCTCGAGTGCATCGTCGCTATAAGGGAGGTCGGGGACGGTGTGTACGCCAGACATGGTGTTGGTTCTGGTGCAAAACGCAGACGCGATGCCACTCTGACTTGGGCGATACTATCGTGCACAGCATTACATGTCGAGGTGGATTCGACTCCCTTTTTCATCGCATCCCGTACGTATAGACGGTCAGGGGCCCAACTAGATGGATGACCCAGCGCATATCCCACACACTGCCCTCGCAGTTCAGGCGATGGCCTCCAGTAAGCAGGGGGCGGTCTCTCTTTGATGACAGGCTTTCGACGTTTCTTGCCTGGTATTTTTCCACGTTGCGGGACGGGCATCACAGGCAGGACAACGCAAGACGGCCGGGGCTCGTGCGGTGACGCTGCAGGACTTGTACAAGCCTGCAGATTTCCAGTTTTGATCCGCCGGACGGTCTTCCTTGCGCGAGCCTCTTCAGTGACCAGCAAAGAAGGTAGAGGTTGAGCAAGAAGCGTATTAGCGAGTAGCACCTTGCTTTCAACAGTGACAGGCTATGGAAAGGGGCTCAGCCAGACACGGGGCGTCAATTAAATTTGTACAACCTTGGAATCAGCCTGCCAAGTTAAAACAGCCGCTTCCCGCAGTCCCTCAAATTCCACCGCGACAGACTGCGCGCGTAATCTGCGCGTTTCAGCTTGTATTTCGTCGTCCTCGGAGTCAGGTCCTCTTGGTCTGGTGAGATCGTGAAATGCCCCATAACAATCAGGGACATAGATATGTACATACATGGGCAAGGATGATGGCTTAGGGTCTAGAAAGATGGGCTGCGGATGTTTCATGCTGGATACGAGGCGGAATGCTATTGGATGCTTGAGAACCAACGTTCCTGAGCGCAAAAGGTCCATGCCGAGCTGACCATCCTCGTTGAGGCGACTCTCCGCGGTCTTCTGATGCCGTTCAGCCCTCGATGATGTAGATGCTGCCGCAAGGGCACCCTCCCAGGTGTCTCGGAGCATGTTGTCCAGGTCGCGCTTGAGGGAGTGACTGATCTCATCATGAACAACGGAAGCAAACCCTGTCCGTTGGGCAATCTCTGAACGTGTGATGGTTTCCACGTCCTGCGACAGTGAGTGTGGATTGGCGAACTTGGGCACCATCCCGAGTCGAGCAGCTCGTCTTGAAGTGAAGGAGCGAAAGGTGTTGTGGTTTGTTGTCCAAGCCATATTGATACGTGCCAATTACGGTGTACACACACCCTACTAGCCATCGAAACAAAATGAGTGACGAGGAACGCTTGTACGGTTTCTCTACCGATGACGAGGACTCTTCCGACGAGGAGGTTATCGTAGAGCATGGGGTTGATGTTGGAAAGCTGCCCACTGTGGCCAAGGACGATGCTACAGTGCAGAAAAAGCTAGAACGGGCTCAGCACCAACAAGTGGGTACATCCGCCAACTCTACCCCTCATATACACTCATCACATCACAGAAACACGACAAGGGCGTCATTTCGATCAGTCGTCTGCCGCACGGCTTTTACGAGGATCAACTCCGAGCCTATTTCTCGCAATTCGGTGAGGTATTGCGTCTACGCGTGTCCCGGAATAAAAAGGTCGGTATTTCATGTTATTCCTCGGTCTTTTCTTTTTTGCAAACGCCGACGAGACGTCTTCTTAGACTGGAAAGTCGAAACATTATGCATTCCTCGAGTTTGACTCGTCCTCCGTCGCGCAGATCGTTGCGGAGACGATGAACAACTACTTGCTCATGGGACATATACTCAAATGCAAGGTGATACCCAAGGATGAGGTTCATCCAGAGTTATGGATAGGTGCAAATCGAAAGTGGAGACCGATCCCCCGGGATCGTATAGCTCGGGTGCAACACAACAAGGTGAACAAGGGTATGTTTACAACCATATCGAGCTGACAGCTTTTCCGACACCAAGTCTCGAACGGAGGAGAGCATCCAGAGAGCAGAAAAGCGGCTGATGAAACGTCAGGAGGAACGCAAACGCAGGTTAGCAGAGGTTGGCATAAAGTATGATTTTGATGCCGTCGCATACGTGAGTGCATTTCTGCCTTGCCCTGCCTCCTACGGTGGCTGACTAATGACCATCAGTCAAAGAGATCAAAGTCTTCGTAGGCACAAAGACATCGATACCAATTTATTTACGAGTCTGAGCACACTGTTCCAACTTCCCATATACTCTAGTCGCGGGAAAACGCTTTCTCAATATGTCTGCTAAGTGGATTGGTTACTCTTCGTTGCCGCGGTCGCGCATCCGACCAAGCAACAAGCTTGCGAGGATTAACCAATCTCTTATCTTATGTCCAGGATCTCAGACTAACTCCAGGGACTAAGTGGAATCTGGTGAAAATCGCATTCCGTATTACAAGAAGAGTAATTACACGGTTTCGTGCAAAATCAATAAGAAACTTCGACACATTCGATAACGAGTCCGATTGAAGGGTTTTCCGCTGTCTAGGCAGAGATGGCACCGGTGATGTATTCTTGCTGGTCCTCATTGGAGAGAGCCTCGAGGGTCTTTTGCTTAGTCTCTGGGATAAGCAACGTGGAGAAGATACCTGTCAGCATGAAGAAGGCAAATATTTCCATGCTGTATGAAGACAATCGTTCAGATGACTATCAGAACTAGCCACAGATAGTACTTGCATGTGTTGGATGAATTTGTTCGTGCCGCCAATGTTTACCAACTGGGTGAAACCTAGTTGCGCGACCACAGCACCGAGCTTGCCGCTTGCTGCGGAAATACCGTGTGCCGTCGAACGGTAACGGGTTGGGAATGCCTCTCCGGGAACAACGAAAGTAGTTGTGTTAGGGCCAAAGTTCTGGAAGAAGTTTGTAATGCAGTAGAGGAAAACGAATGCGTTCTGGCCAGATGTCGTGGCAGTCAGCTTGTTGTAAGCGAAGCCTTTGGGAAAGAATGAGTGCTCATCTGCGGCAACCAGCACAACGACATACCCATAATAACGAAGAGAATGGTAAGAATGCAGAAACCCATGAGTTGGATGGGCTTGCGACCCCATGTATCGATGAACAGGAAAGAAACCCAATATCCGGGAATAAGGCCGGCAATGCTGAGAATAATGTTTCCGACACTGACATTGTACAGAGTCTGGTAGACATTGAGAGGGGTACCTTTGGTGGCAGTGGCACCACCGAATTTAATGGCAGTCAAGATGGTAGAGCTGTTGAGACCGAGACCGTAGTAAGCGATCTAGAGACATGTTAGAGCAAGTAGGTGACAGGTGTGCTCGACTGACATCGAGTGCGAACCAAGAGTAAGCCGTGCCGAGGAGAACCTTGCCGTTCTTCCACTGGGAGAAGTAAGCAACAAAGTCGGCGCGGCTTGCGCGAGGCGCCTTGACACGCTGGGAAACAATCGCATCGTCGTCCTCAATGTACTTGCCGGTGGTGACAACGGCGTCAATGTCGTGTGCGGCTCGCTCAACGTTGCGCTCGATATCCATAGTGAAACGAGGGGTCTCGGGAATGGTGAGACGGAAGTAAAGAGCGATAACACCAGGAATGCATCCAAGACCAATGAGGAGACGCCAAGTGTAGTCGACGGGCACGGCACAAGGGTAGGGCGCCGCAAGGATGGCATCCTTGTATGCAGCAACGACGACGACGGCAACGATAGAGGAGGCTGGTGAAAAAAAAAAAAACATTAGAGTGACCTCACGTTTGACTGACAAAGCGTACCAAGTTGGCCCCATCCTTGGAAGGCGAATACGGCCGTCATAAGGCGACCACGGCTGCGGGTAGCGGCGAACTCGGATGAGATGATGGCACTTAATGGGTAATCACCACCAATACCGACCCCCATCTGATAAAGCAGCAGTGAGGAAGTATGCATGGATGACGTAGAAGAAGAACTGACGATGAACCGCCATACGATGAGGACACCGATGATGCCAACAGCGGGTGCTTGGCCGGAAAGAGCCTGCCCGAAGGTGGCGATGATCATGATCATGAGCTCAATTCCATCTATATGGATGGAATTTAGAACGCCGGTGGGGGACGATCGAGGCTGGTTTACTTACACATGCGCTTACGACCGACGACATCCGCAAGCCAGCCAAAGATGACCTGACCGAACAAGTTTCCGACGGGGGTGGCAGCCTTGATACCGGTGGACTGCCAGGAGGAGAGTGCGGCTAGACGGATCGGATAAGGGAAAAGGGAAGGAAGGAGGTCCAACATACCATTTTTACCATAGACATAATTGAGCATGGTGGCAGCGATGCTGATAGCAAAGATGTCATAGCTGGGAGAGTGTCACGTGGTTATGCTAAGGGAATAAGAATGGACAACTCACGCGTCGGTGAAGAAGCCGACTCCTGCGACCAGGCAGACTTTAACATGGAACCAGCTATGGGGTAGAGTGAGATGTAACGAAGAATTGAGAAAAAAGAACACACGAGAAGGGGGCATTGTCGATCTCTGCAAGAGCAGCGCGACGACGCTCGTTGAGCACGGTGATGTTGGTCCGTCGCTGGGGCTTCCCAGGGTAGGAGTCGTGATCGGAGAGCTGCTCGACTGCGTTGGCCATTGTGAAGGCACTGCTGTTGACCGGAAGGCAGGGAAAATGCGAGCGTGCGCTTCATATCGGCCGGAGAAGGTTTATAACTGGGCGCTGTGGTGAGAACAGTGCCCCCATCCAAGGCAATTCACCCCGTACCTTGCACGTTTGCATATCCGCCCAATCAGCCTAGGTACCCGATCATGACTAACCTCCCTCTTTCTGTGCCCGTCACCTGCCGGATCCGCGTGGTCCTTCTCCACAGCCATTCCCTTGTTCTCATGCAACTTCAGCACGCCCTCTCTGTGGGATGCTGCGTTTCCCACATCTCTGCGGTCTGACACGGCGGCCTAACTGGGCCAGTCGAAAGCGGATCAATAAACAGCCCCATGACCGAATTTAAGAATACAGGATGTCTATATCGCCGTCTCAATTCAGTATTTGGCTTTTGAAAGAACCTCGGAAGCACTGTAATGCTATGAGAAGCGGTACCCTCCTTCCACCTCCAGTTAGGTTGCGAACCAGTGCAGATCCTTGTCCTTCAAGCGACAAATATTGTCGAACCCTTCGCGGACTTGTGGCACTGACACTCGCTGATTCTGGCTCCCCATGGCGACCAGAGCCTCTCAGCGCTTGCGAGCTCTGGCCTTGTACAAAGAGCTCCACCGTCTCGGACGCGACTATGAACCTTCGTAAGTCAGATGCCTGTCCGTTGCCGTGGCATGCTGATCCACATGCTCGTCCACAGCTATGACTTCCATGGAAAGCTCAGAAAGCTTTATGAGAGTATGTCCTTCCAAATCCTCTGTCCTCGCTCCGGCTCCCCATCGGATGTCCGGCTCATGATGTTGCCCGGATCACCCTCGCAGAGAACCGAGGCTTGAAAGATGAGGCGGAGGTAGAGAAAGCACTCGCATTTGGAGAATACATCAAGAACGGTGTGTCGTTCCGAGTCCCATAGAGGCCAGACTAACCTTGCATCAGAAACGTTGGCCCTGTACTCCCTGCGTAAATATAGGCATTTGAAGCGGATGTACCCTCCCAACTCAACATCCGATCAATAACATCGGCCGCTCCCTTACTCATTCCGGAAAGACGATGTTCCCCATCACGATTGGTGTCGCTCCCCTTGCAAACGTGCGTTGGCGACAAGGCGCCTAGAATCGTTACCGAAGTCATTAGTGGTGAATATTAATGCTGTCGCCTTTTCCCTCGTGAATCACGCACGGTGAATCTGAACAGGCCAGCGCACATTCCACACGTTCGTTAGTTCTTCATGCGGCATGTTTCATCGATCCGTTTGCTAAGGTGACTTTTGTAAGTACGTGACATTTTGTCGGGGCCATCCGGTTTCCTATTCCTACGAAACAGGCCGTCAGGCAAATTCGAGAGATGGATGAAAATGGATGAATACTTCCATTAGCTCGAAGCCATCTGGTGGCGTAAGCCGACTAGAGGAGGGCGATGCAAAGATAGACGACAGTTTTCCGACACTACCCCGATCATGTGTTATTCTTTACCATAAGTAGTACATTTTGTCACGCGAAAAAATCTTTTTCACAGTGGATACAGGGAAGACTCCGAACACCATTGCGGTAGGGCAATACAGCGTGGGAAAACATTCAACGACAGCACCCAAGTACTCAGGATTAGCTAATGGCCTGACTGGAGCGAAAATAGACACTGCTCATATATGGCACTGTCTGGCATTGCTAGGTTTTGCAGATTCCGGGGTTGTCAGTGCAGTGGAGCACGATGAGGAGGCAAGACGGAATCCAGCAGTGTTCGTGACCGAGAGAAGAAAACAAATGTATTGGGAGGTGCTTGCTTACACTGGGACCGCAGGCAAACCGCGGCAACAACATCCATGATCGAAACCAAGATAGCTAATATTATGCAAGGATACATTTTTTCGTTACCATAGGTCACAATTCATACCACTTCCAACTGTGACATTGAAAGCTTCCAATTCGCCATCTCCGAGTGACGAGACCGGTGTCATTGGCGAGGCGTCGGAGCCGTTGTAAGGGTGACGGGAG
>QFEI01000793.1:0-76720 GCA_003316145.1 Neoboletus magnificus | reverse complement strand
TATATAAACCCCAAGGGCTAGACGGATAACCTCCAGTCTAGTTCTCTTGGATTTTCCCCTTGAGTTCCACTTGAGAGCACTTCAGTGTTCACTTCGTTCCTCTCCTCCTAGTTGACTTGTGATTGCCTAGAGTTTTCCATTAGGAATTCTTGGGTGTTTCAGATAAGTGGTGGACAGAGAGAGGTCATAACTCAGGATCTTTCCAACTTCTTTTGCAAAGGTGGAGGCGAACTGGGAGCCTCGGTCGGAGATGACTTTATCAAAAAGTCTGAAGCGGAGAAAGACCTTGTGGAAGAAAAGGTCCGCTATTCCTTCCGCCGTGATGGTTTTCTGAGTGGGGCAGAGAATTATCCCCTTACTAAGGCCTTGGTTGATCATGACCAAGAGGGAATCGAAGCCATCGGATAGGGGAAGGTCCATGATCAGATTGCAGGAGATCTGTTGAAATGGATGAGATGCAGTGGAGGGGATGGGGTGGAGTGGGGGTGAGGTGGGGTGTGTGTTTGCCTTGTTTTGTTGACAGGTTGCACAACCCTCAACGTAGTGCTGGACATAGGTGGCAAGGCCAGGCCACCAAAATTCTGTGGAGACAAGTTGGCAAGTTTTCAAGAAGCCAGGGTGTCTGGCAGTTTCGTGATTGTGGCAGCGGCAGAGGATGTCATGGTGGAGGGTTCCGGTGGTGGGGATATAGATCCATCCCTTGTAGAGGAGAAGTCTGTCAAAGTACTGCCAATCCACGAGGTGGGAGTGAAATGCAGCCGGAATGTCTTTGTTCATGGATTGAAGACATTGAAGGGCGAGAGGGTCACTTTGGAAGGCGGATACCACCATATCATGGAGGGCAGTGTCGATGGCGTTTATAAAAACAGATGGGGGAAGGAGGGTGATTCCTTTGTTGTCCTTGTTGTATGCCGGAAGAAAATCCGGTCAGTAGGAGAGTGCATCCAGTCCTGTGAGTTGGGATCCAGGGGCATGGATTATCTTGAGATTGAAGTCCGCAAGGTCAAGCATGCATCGGCATTGATGGTTGAGATTCTGAGGGGACTGGAAGTACGTGAGGTTTTTATGATCTGTGAAGACTTGGATTAGGAAGGCAGATCCATGGAGGTAGTGTCTCCAGGATTTCAATGCACGGATGACAGCAAGGAGTTCACAGTCATAGATATTGTAGTTCCACTCAGCAGGGGAAAATGATTGGGAGAGATAGAAACAAGGGTACCATTCTCCATTGGCATTGGCTTGGAGGAGGATGGTTCTGGATGCAAATTTCGAGGCATCCATGGCAATGGCAAAGAGGGAGGAGAAGTCCAGCAGGTAAAGGACCGGTTTTGACAGGAACAACTGCATCAGTGAGTTGAAGGCGAGTTGGTAGGATTGGGACCAGTTCCAAGGGGCGGTCTTCTTGGTGAGGTCAATGAGGGGGCAAGCAATGTTTGAGTATTCTGGAATGAACCGGTGGTAGAAATTTGCGAATCTGAGGAAGGATCAGATGTCTCTTACTTTCTGGGGAGTGGGCCAGGATGCGATCCCTTCAAGTTTGACAGGGTCCATGGCCAGTCGTCTGGGGCAGGGGGTCATTCCGAGGTAGTCAACCTCTTCTACATTGAAGGAGCACTTCTCCAGTTTCAAGTATAGGTCAAGTTCAGTCATTCATTGTAGGACCCACTTGGTCTGCTCTTCATGGGTTTTTTGGTCCAGGAATACAATGAGGAGATCATCCATATAAATGACGAGCCATCCTTTGGAGATTATATCTTGGAAGGAGTTGTTCATGAATTACTGGAATGTGGCAGGGGAGTTGGTCAGGCCAAAGAACATGACCGTGGGCTCATAGAGGCCTTTGTGAGTGATAAAGGCAGCTTTCCATTGGTGTCCGTCTTTAATCCAGACATTGTTGTACCCCCATCAGACATCAAATTTGGTGAAGACCTTAGCGTCTCTTAGTTTGTCAATGAGGTCGGAGATAAGGGGTAGGGAGTAGGCATCCTGAACTGTATGTTCATTAAGATACCAGTAATCCTGACACGGGCAGAGGTCTCCGTTCTTCTTCTTGACAAAGAAGAAGGGCAATGTTACAACTCTTTTCTCTTTCCTTCACATATTCTTTCCTTCTGCTTGTCACATACTCCTTTTACCTTTTACTCTTCACCTAGTCATGGTGATCACTCAGATCACACTTCTATTTCACCAGACTCTCTTACCGAGCTGTCGGAACCCTGTTCAGTACTTTTCCCATCTACACATGACTCTGGATAATCCTTTGCCCCAACGCTCTCATGATGTCGTTCCTCAGTCATCCTGTATTATTACCCTTTGCCCTTGCTCCACCTTCCTCCTTTAGATTCCTTCCCATCGTATATAAACCCGCTGTAACGCATCCAATGTCCTTAGCTTTGATCTACTCAGATCTTAGCAATATACCTTGTTACTCGGAATCCCTTGAGCTTCTAAGGTCCTCATCCTATCTTTGAGTGGATGCTCCCTCGAACCCTTGATCTGGACCGTCGTCCAGATACCTTGTCAACAGTCCGCTGTGCCCGCATTTACCTTGAACCCTTGAACCCTTGACCTGGACCGTCGTTCGGTTACCTTGTCTTTAGTCCGCCACGTCCGAACTTCTCCCTTCAAACCCTCACACAGTGTGTGGGCATAGGCCTATAGGTCCTACCTTCGATCCCTCGACCCCTTGTCATCTCGACCCCTTGCCCCTCTGAGTCTACACTCGATCCTACCTGGACCAAGCGTAACAGGCGAGGCTTGTGGGGAATTGGAGGGGCAGATCTTTCCGCACTGAATGTTTTCATCAAGGAAGGCTTCAGTTGCCTTCTGTTCATCTGGGGAGAGGGAATAGAGTTTCCCAACTTTCGGAGTGAAAGACTCATCAAGGTGGATCTCATGATCATAGGGTCTGGAGGTGGGACGCAGTCCATCGCTTCCTTTGAGAATACAGACGCGAACTGGGAGTATTCCGGAGGCAGGGTAACCTTCAGCTTGGCTTTCTCAGAGGCAATGACAAGCTCTGTGGTGGTGGTGAGCTTAGCGATGAGAGGGGAACCGAGGGGGGATAGGCGGGTTCCAAACCGGATTGCACGATATAGGGTCCAGTTATTGTTGGCTCGGGCAAGGTATGCAGATTTCTCTTCCCATTGGTTATACCGGAAGAGGTGTTCGTCAGTCACCGCATCTACATGGGTATGTTGAGGGGGGCAGACAGAGGGTCTCCGGAAGTAAGAGTGTGGCAGTCCATGTCTGTGGAGAAGGAGGAGTAAAGCTCCTTCGACTGGTCAAGGGATTTGTTGATAGACAGGGTGCGTTTTGCCCAATCAATCTGGGGGTTGGCAGCTTTAAGCCAGGAGAGTCCTAGGATCATGTTGCTTCATCCTAGGTGCATAACATGGAAGGTTACTTTTATAGCTATTCCTTCGATGTTGACAAAGAGGGTAGTGGTCTGGTTGATGATTCTGCTTTTGTTCGAGGAGTAGTTGACGTTCCTGGCGACGATGGGTTCTCCAAGTTTCTTGGTGGGGATGTTGTTTTTTGCAATGAAGTTACAGTCTATGCAGCAGATGGTGGCTCCGCTGTCAATGAGGGCTCGGATGTCGATGCCTTTCATGGTGTGCATGGAGAACACTAACTGAACTGGGATTTGCATAGATGGGGTGGTAGATACAGTTACAGCACACATGTCTCTAGGGAAGGTCTGCATCGGAGGAGCTTCCCATTTCAAAAATCTGCAGCAAAGGTTACTTTTCGGACCATTCCGTCCTCTTCCTCGTCATCTTCTATCTCCTCTAGCTTCGGAAGGTCTTCCTTGACAACTTGTCGGACCTTCTGGGATTTCTTTGGAGAGGAGGGGATCAACGGGAAGGTGGGGCATGCAGTGCTTACGTGTCCACTTTTTCTACAGCAGAAGCATAACCCTTTCTCGATGCATTTTTTCCATTCATCTGGAGTGAGCTTCCCAACTCGGACTACATCAATGTCCATGGCATTGGGGTCCTTGGTTTTTGGAGTGGCGAAGGGACGATAGGTGGTGAGGGGTTTTCCTTCCCTCATTTGTCGAGTTCATCCGCATGGTTCCATTGAGTTTGGAAGAAGACTGCTTTCTCATACCACTTGTCAATGGTGGTGGGGATCGTGTCCATCCCCATGATTCATCAGTGGAGTCCTCAGGATATTTCCAAAGAGAAGTATTCAATGAGAATGGAGGTTTCGGAGACTCCACTCATGCTGACTTGGTTCTTTGAACTCGGAGATGTACCTTCCAAGTGCAGCTGAGTTGGATTCATTCTTCTCAGGTTTCATCTGAGCAGTGGCTAGCCAGGCAATAGCATTGCCGACAGTGTCGTGGTGTTCGAAGGTGGACTTGAATTCAGTGATGAAGTTCAGGAAGGTTCCAAGTGAAATGGTCATTCCAGAGATGGTTTTCTGCCAGAATGTGGCAGCCCAGGTTTGGGCGGGTCCTCCAATCATGTAGGATAGAGCAAAGGCAATGCATTTGGTGTTGGTGTTATAGACTTTCTCATTTATGAGAAGATAGAATTGTACAGAGTTCAGCCAGGGTATGGCCTGACTGTAGGATCTGTCATAGGCCTTAGGGGCTCCAATCTGGAGTTCAGTGGCTTTCGTGGTGGATGAAGATGACAAAGTGGAGGAGAAGAGTGGTGGAGATGGAGGTGGGGGTGGGAAAGTGGAAGGTTGATACCTGGGGAGGGGGAAGACCAGTCGAGATCTTACTGGGGTAGGGGAGGGAGGAGTGGCAGCCCTCAGAAGGATGGCGGAATGGGAGAGGGAGTGCGCTAGGTCAAGGGTGGTTTGTTCATCTTCGTCAGAACCAACAGGTTCATCAGAATCAGTAAGTTCCTCAGGTGAGGGGTCTGAGGATTCTGAGGTGGGGTCTGGTATGCCTGCTCAGGGGTGAAACCAGCTAGGGTTCAAGGGTGGTCATTGGTGGGAAATAGTTGGAGACTACAGCAGTGGTAGCTCAATAAGGAGAGCTTTGACCTTTTGTTATGCTTGGTCTGGGTAGGATCGAGCGTAGACTTAGAAGGGTGAGGTGGCGAGGCTACTAAGCGACGATGGGCAAGGGACTGGGCTTATAGGCCAGTATCCACACTCTGTGTAAAAATTCACAAATAAAAATCCAAACACAGCAAACTAAGGACAAGGTAACTGGACAACAGTCTGGGTCAAGAGTTCAAAAATTCAAGGTAAGTCTGGATGCGGCAGACTATTGGGCAAGGTATCTGGACAATGGACCAGATCAAAGGTTTGAGGGAGCGTCCACTCAAAGGTAGGACGAGGACCTTAGAAGCCTAAGTGTTCCAAGTAACGAGGTATATTGCTAAGATCTAAGTAGGTCAAACTAGGGACATGGAATGCACTACATCGGGTTTATATATGACAGAAGGAATCTAAAGGAGAAAGGTGGAACTAGGGCAGAGGATAGTAATACAGGATGACTGAGGAATGACATCATGAGAGCGTCGGGGCAAAGGGTTATTTGGAGTCATGCGTAGATGGGAAAAGTACTGAACAGGGTTCCGACAGTTTGGTAAGAGGGTCCAGTGAAATAGAAGTGTGATCCAAGTGACCACAGTGACGAAGTGAAGGGTAAAAGGTAAAAGGAACATGTGACAAGCGGAAAAGAGGAACATATGAAGGAAAAAGAAAAGAGTTGTAACATATATAGGCAGCCATACTGGCTGATACGTTAGACCTTCAGACCTCTATATCTGACCTAGTCTGGTACTCAGCTAGGGTTGTGGACTTCTTGACAAAATTATAAAGAGGGCAGGGATTGCCCATAACTCAGCCACTACCTAAGATGGGTGGAAATGACTATATTCACCTATAAAAAGGGCAGGGATTGCCCGTAACTACTTAAGTATTAGCTATAAGTAAAAGGGTAAAGAAATGATAAACTCACCTCAGCCACTGTCTAAGATGGGCAGAAATGACTGATGAAACACCCAAAGATCTCTAATGAGACTCTAGGCAAACACCAGGAGACTAGGAGAAAAGGAAGAGAAGTGAACACTAGCTTGTGCTCAAGAGTGGAACTCAAGGGGAAAATCCAAGAGAACTAGACTGGAGGTTATCCATCTAGCCCTTGGGGTTTATATACTATTCTACTCATGTGTACATGTTTGTACCTAATCTATAGATACGATTCATATATAGTCATACCCTATACCCTAACAGTCAGGGGTTGCCTTCGTGAGAGCCATCAAGGCGGAGATTAAGTATAGCCTTCGCGGCTGTAAAGAATGGAAACGAAGGAGCGGAGATGAATAAGGGCTGTGAGGCATAGCCTTGCACAGGACAGAAATGAAAGAGAAGATGTGCACTGCACAGAAATGATTGTGGGAACAATATAACTATAAAAGGAATAATTCAGGCACAAGATGTGCATCAGTCTCTGAGTGTGAGGACTCAGTGTTTAAAGTTAGAGGACGTGAGTCTTGACTGTGTGAAGATGAAGATAATAGATTAGATGAAAGATTAGATTAAATGGTCAGTCATGTGACCAGATAAGATAAGATAAGATAAGAAGGAAAAAAAGGAAACAACTAAGTCTTGCAAAGACCCTGTGACGGTAGGACCATAACAACTGAGGTGTCTGTGAATGAGAAAAGATATATATACTATGAGCGGAGGTGTACTCGTATTATGTTATCTGTAATATCATGAAAAGGATCCAAAGGGGTGGTTATGAAACCACAGTAATAAATGATGTAAGTGATCAAATAACCTCTTCTGGCACTTTCAAGCTTGAAACAAGCTCGGAAGAGTGTGGGAAAAAAGTGGTAGTCTTTTGGAACAGTTGTCCTGAACTTCAGAACTCAGGACTGCTTCCAAGATACAAAATGTCAGTCCTGAGTCGGAATAACTTGGGACTCCAAGACTATACTTCCTGTTACGCTCGGTCCGTGGTTAGGCAGCGAACGTAGACTTTCAATAGGCAAGGGACAGGCTCAACGAGTAGGGTCAAGGGCTCTGAGTCGAACGTCGACAAGGGGGGGATTCCTCTTGGTGCAACGGACAAGGACGGTCGTCAAGGGGATTCCTCAGATGATGGAGACGAAGGATCACGAGGGAAGGAAGTCCCAGAGCGATGAGTCAAGGATCAAGAGTAGGGAGAGGCTGTTGAACAGCGTTCAGGCCTTTCGAGGTTTCGAGATGAGAGGAGGGGTGTGTATACAGGAAGGAAAGTAAGATCTAGCTTATGGTACATGGTGTCGACGTCGAGTTTAAGTACTACTTGAGGTACTTTAGGGTGGGTGTGAGCACAAGGAGGTAAATGAAGCGGAAATGAATATCAGGCAGCGTGGAGGATGTAAGCTCGATTACGAAGTAAGTGGGAAGTGCGAGAGGAACGGGTGATGACAGAGATGGGGTGAGTAATCAAGCGAAAAGAAAATAAGTCCGTTGAGACGTATCGAAAAAGAGAGGGGAAGAGAGAAACGTAACATTACCCCCGGGCTATCCCTGAAGCACCGAAGAAGGGTAGAGAGGTCCTTACTAAAAGTCCCTGTATGAGTATCCCGGCGATCTGGTAACGTTCGCGTAGGCGGTGTCATCCCAGACATCATCGCCATAGTCGGAGATGGGGTCAGGGGAGGTGTGGCGTCGTCCAGAGTGGCGATTATGCCGGTTTCCACGAGTGGTAGGGGGGTTCCGTCGCGGACGGGAGGGAGGGGAAACGGAGATTGGGCGAGAGGATTGCGACGACCTAGATCGTCAAGAGGAGGACAAGGATGATGAGGACGGGGGTGAGGGATGACTGGGGCAGAGTTTGTGGGGATGTCCGGGTGCGAATAGCGAGCAGGTGGGGCATTGATAATACCTGCAGTCCTTCCTCTTGTGACCGAGGCAGTGGCATACGAAGCATGCCTGGTGGTAGCATGGATGGTGCGGGGGAAGAGGGACGGTGGTAAATTCCCCGTCGAGAGTACCTAGGGTCCGGACCTCATGCCGGAGTTTGGTTCGCCGCAATGCAAATTCCTCTTCGGAGTTGAGCGGGGAGGAGGAGGCGGAAGGAGGGGTTACGGAGCGGGGAGGAGCAGCAGTGGATAGGTCTCACAGGTAGCGGTCGAGGTCGTCAAGGAATGGGAGCATGTCGAGTTGTCCCATGACCATCATGAGGTTTCCCTCAATGTTAAGATAGATCTCCCGAAGGAGGTTGGTACGGTTGCCTACGCTTTCGTTGGAGGAAGCGAGGCGGAGTAGACTCCTGATGCATTCATTCTGGAGGTATGCGCAGTGGAGGGCCCAGAGGGGGGAGGCCATGTCACAATGGGTGTTGAGAGGGAGGGCTAGTCTGGGGTCGCGTAGGTGGTTCCGCATCCTTGAGAGGAAGTCGGTGTCGGGGAGGTCATCGCTGTTACGGTCCTACCATCACAAGGTCTTTGCAAGACTTAGTCGTTTTCTTTTCTCTTCTTATCTTATCTTATCTGATCACGTGACTGATCATCTAATCTAATCTCTCATCTTATCTATTAGTTTCACCTTCATACAGTCAAGACTCACGTCCTCTGACTTTAAACACTAAGGCTACGCCCTTAGAGACTCATCACCATCTTGGTGCCTGAATTAATCCTTTTATAGTTATATTATTCTCACGTTCATTTCCGTGCTGTGCACACCTTCTTTTCATTTCCATCCTGTGCAAGGCTATGCCTCACAGCCCCTTTTAATTTCTGTTTCTTCTCTTTCATTCTTCACAGCCTTCAAGGCTATACTTAATCTCCGCCTTGATGGCTCTCACAAAGGTAAACCCTGACCGTTAGGGTATAGGGCATGACTATATATGACAACGTATCTATAGATTAGGTACAAACATGTACATACAAGTAGATAGTATATAAACCCAAGGGCTAGACGGATAACCTCCAGTCTAGTTCTCTTGGATTTCCCTTGAGTTCCACTCCTGAGCACAAGAGTGTTCACTTCCCTTCTTCGCTTCCTTCTAGTATCCCTGGCGTTTGCCTAGAGTCCTATTAAGGATCTTTGGGTGTTTCAATCGCGGAGGCGGTGGGCGTAGATAGGGACGTCCACAGATGTGATAGTGGTGGTGGTGGTGGTGAGTTCAGGGAAGGCCGAGGAAGTCCAACCTGGGGAGGCGGTGGTAGAAGAAGGGGGGGAAGGGGGAATAGTATCGGTAATTGAAGTAACAGTAATTGTAGACGGAGGAGATGAAGAAATGGATTCAGTAACAGTGGTGACAGCAATTAAGGCCGGGGAAAGGGAGGTGAAGACAGGGGGGGTGAAGATAGTGGTTTGTTCGGTGGACATGGTGGTTTAGGGCGAAGAGATTTTCTGAGGGGGAAAAGCGGAAGGGTGACGGTTTTTATAGTTGGTGAGGACGGTCTTTGAATGTTTGAGATCCGATTCCGATACCCAGGAGTCTTCTTCGGCTGAATATCCTTTCCATCGGATCAGGTACATGCGGCGTTGAGTGGGTCCACGGTGGCATAATATCCGTTCGATTTCGTATTCTTCTTCTCCATCAATTAGGTCAGGTGGTGGCACGGGGAAGTTCAGGCCATGGACATCGTTTTCCCGGTAGGGAGATAGAAGGGAAGCATGGAATACCAGGTGGATTTTCCAGGCTTTCGGAAGGCGGAGTTGGTAGGTAATAGGTGACAGAACTTTCGTGATTGTAAAGGGTCCTTCTCGTTTGGGAGCGAATTTTGGGTTGGTGACGGA
This sequence comes from Neoboletus magnificus, assembly GCA_003316145.1. NCBI lineage: Eukaryota > Fungi > Basidiomycota > Agaricomycetes > Boletales > Boletaceae > Neoboletus > Neoboletus magnificus. The sequence continues at coordinate 67,009 of QFEI01000793.1, read as the reverse complement.
GCGTTTCAGATTCTTGGCTTCTAGCCAAACCTTGTCCCCTAGTTGGAAGGGGGAGAACGAGCGACGATTTCGAGAGTTCATGACCTGTCAGGCTAAGTCATGGGCGGCTAAGGCCTCGTCTCGAGCTTTCTGAAGAGAGGAGAGTCGGAGTTCGACTGCTGGGAGGTCGGAGATAGGGAATATGGTAGGGAGGGCGTGGGGTTCGTAGTCCATCATGAGGAAGAACAGGGATTGACCGGTGACGGAGTGGGGGCGGTGATTGTGTGCGAATTCGGCATGGGAGATAGAATCGGCCCAGGAACCAGGGTTGGCGCCACAGAAGATGCGGAGGTAGGTCTCGATTTCTTGGTTTACCCATTCAGTTTCTCCGTCGGTTTGAGGGTGGTAGGCGGTGGAGAGGGATAAGTCGTAGTGGAGGAGGCGTCCGAGTTCTTTGGCGAAGGAGGAGGCAAATTGGGGGCCACGATCAGAAATGATTTTATTGTATAGCCCGAAGCAAAGGAAGACTTTGTGGAAGAAGAGGGATGCGATCCCTTCGGCGGAGATGGATTTCTTGGTGGGGCAGAGAATTACCCCCTTTGTAAGCCCATGGTCAACCACGACCAAAAGGGAATCAAATCTGGAGGAGGGCGGGAGATCGGTGATGAGATCACATGAGATTTGTTGGAAGGGGCGAGAGGCAGAGGAGGGGATGGGAATAAGCAGAGGGGTGGTGGGGTGTGTGTTTGCCTTTGCCTGTTGGCAGGATGCGCATCCTTCGACGAACTTGCGAACGTAGTGGGCAAGGCCTGGCCACCAAAATTCGGCAGCAATGAGTTGGCGGGTTTTGAGGTAGCTGGGGTGGCCAGCAGTGGGGTGGTCGTGACATCGTTGTACAACGGAGCAGCGTAGATCGTTATTTGGGGGAATATAAACACGATTCTTGTAGGTGAGAACACCATTGGTGATTTCCCAATCAGATAAACGGGAGCGGAATGCTGCTGGAAGATCTGGTTCTAGGGCAGATTGAAGGTGTTGGAGGACGAGGGAGTCAGATTGGGAGAGGGAGCGGATGCGATTGTGTAAAGCGGTGTCGATGAGGTTGATGAAGAGGGAGTCAGGGAGGAGGGTGGTGGAGGTGTTGTCGTCAGCGTCGTCCGGGTGGAGGTCAGGACAACGGGAGAGGGCATCGGGAAGGACAAGGAGTTTTCCTGGAATGTGGATAATCTTTAGTTCGAAGTCGGCGAGGTTGAGGAGCCAGCAGGCTTGTCGACAGTTGAGGTTTTGGGGTTGGCGGAAGTAGGTGAGGTTTTTGTGGTCGGTGAAAGTCTGTATAGGGAAGGAGGAACCTCTAAGGTAGTGTCGCCATGCTTTCAGCGCCCGGATGACAGCCAGGAGTTCTCTGTCGTAGATATCATAGTTCCGCTCCATGGGGGAAAAGGATTGAGAGAGGTAGGAACATGGGTGCCATTCTCTGTTGGGATCAGTTTGGAGGAGTACTGCACCAGAGGTGTATTTGGAGGCATCCGTGGCGATGGCGAAGGGTTTAGAGAGGTCGGGGAGCTGGAGGACGGGTTTCGATAGAAAAAGGTTCTTTAAGGAATCGAAGGACTGTTGACAAGATGCGGTCCATTCCCAGCGATGATCCTTCTTGGTGAGGTCGAGGAGGGGTCAGGCGATGTTGGAGTAGTCGGGGATGAATCGTCGATAAAAGTTGGCGAAACCTAGGAAGGATCGGACCTCCCTGACTTTCTGGGGGGTGGGCCATGTTCTGATACCATCGAGTTTGACTGGGTCCATGGCAAGTTGCCCGGGTTTCACAATCATCCCAAGGTATTCAACTTCCGAAGTGGCGAAGAAGCACTTCTCAAGTTTTAGGTGGAGGTCGAGTTCTTGCATGCGTTGGAGGACTCGGCGGGTTCGTTCGGTATGGGTTTGCTCGTCAGGGGAAAAGATGAGGAGGTCGTCCATATAGATGATGAGCCATCCTTCTGCTATGAGGTCTCTGAATGAGTCATTCATGAAATGCTGGAACGTAGAGGGGGAATTGTTCAGTCCGAAGAACATAACTGTCAGTTTGTAGAGTCCTCTGTGGGTAATAAAGGCCACCTTCCATTGGTGGCCATCTTTGATGCGGACATTGTTGTATCCCCATCGGACGTCGAATTTAGTGAATAGGTTGGCTCCTTTGAGCTTATCAACGAGGTCTGAGACGAGGGGAAGGGGGTAGGCATTGCGGATGATATGTTCGTTCAGGTACCGGTAGTCTTGGCAGGGGCGGAGTTTGCCATCCTTTTTCTTCACGAAGCAAAAGGGGGATGCTTGCAGAGAGTTCGATGGGCGGATCTTTCCAGAGGCGAGGTTCTCGTCTAGGAAATCTTCGGTGGCTTTGATCTCGTCTGGGGAGAGCGGGTATATCTTTCCAATGTTTGGAGTGAAAGTGTCGTCGAGGTTGATCTCGTGGTCATAGGGACGGGATGGGGGAAGGTGGTCCGCAGATTCTTTGGTGAAGACATCAGCAAAGTCCTTGTATTCCTTGGGGAGAGTGGCCTTTGGTTTGGCTTGTTCAGCGGCCATGGCTAACTCAGTTGCTGTGGTGAGCCTGGCAACCGCAGGGGTATTTTGAAGGAAGCGTTTCACGTCTCCTTGGATGATTCGGAACGCATGGCGATTATGTCTGGCGGCAGAGATGTAGTCGTCCGGGGAGCGGTGTCCAAGGTATTCCACGAGTCGTGCGTCGTAAACAGTATCCACATTGACGTGACGAGGGGGAGTGGGTTTTCTGAAGTGGGAGTCGTGTCTTTGTTGGTCGAGGGAATAGGTGGCATATAAGTCCTTGGATTGGTCGCAGGAGGAAGGGATGTCGAGGGTTTGGCAAGCCCAGTCAATGGTGGGGTTGGTACTGCGAAGCCAAGGTACACCGAGGATTACGTTTTCTCGGCCGCATGACATGACATGGAAGAGGTGGGATTGTATGATTCCCCCAATGTCGAGATAGAGGGAGCAGGTGAAGCGGATTTCTCCGTTTTTGTTCGAAGTTTGGTCGACATTTCGCACCTTGATTGGCACGTCAAGTTTCATGGTAGGGAGGGAGTGTTTTCGAACAAACTGCCAGTCGATGCAGGAGATATCTGCACCGCTGTCAACAAGGGCTCGGGTTTCGATGGCTTTCAACGTGTGCGAGGGGGTGATCAATTGTATAGGAATTCGCATAGCTTTGGGGGTAGCGGACACTATTACAGGGGCGCACGTTACATTAGGAGATCGTTGCGTCGAAGGACGTCTCCACTCTAAAAATCCTCCTCAGTGGAGAAGGCAATCCTTGCCACACCTTCTTCTTCATTGTCTTCTACATCTTTCAACTCCGGGATTTCTTCGGCTACTTGTCTAACCTTAGGTCCAGGTTTCGAGGGAAAGGTGGGGCAGTTGGACGATCCATGTCCAGGTTTTCTGCAGCAGAAGCAGAGTTTGAGGTCAAAGCAGTGTTTTCATTCCTCGGGAGTTAGTTTGGGGATTTGGACGGCATCAATGTCCATGGCATTTGGATCTTTGGGCGTGTGTGTCGGGGTGTGGGAGAACCGGGTGGGGGGTTTGGAAGAGGAGGAGGAGTTGCAGGTGGAGATTGTTTGGGAGTGGTTCCATTGGGAGTGGAACTGTTCTGCCTTGGTGTACCACTCATCTATGATGGTGGGGACCGTGTCCATGGAGAAGATACGGTCTTTCAAGGGTTTCTTCAGCCCTTGGGCAAAGAAGTGAATAAGGGTTGCGTCATCCGTTAGCTCACTAAGCTGGGCGGTGTCTTTGAATGCATTAATGTAGGGGAGGACGTCCTTGTCCTGGGATAGGGTTTGGAGTTCGAGGAGGGTGTTCCCTTTCTGGTTGCTAGGTAAAAATGCCTTGGTTACCTTGTTGGAGAAGTCGGTGAAGGTTCCGAAGGTACCGTTGTCGATGACTTCGTTGGTGAACGTGGTTGCCCAACCTAGGGCGGTCCCTTTCTTCATAAAAGATAGGGCGAAGGCGATCTTCTTAGTGTTGGTGTCGTAGATGGAGTTGTTGATCATGAGGTATAGTCAGACAGAGACGAGCCATGCTTTGAAGGTTTTGGCATCTCCATCGTAGGTCTCGGGAATGCCGAGACGGAGTTCCTTGGCAGGGGTGGCCATAGGTGGTGTGAGTGGGGGAGTGGGTGAAGGCGGAGGTGTGGGGAAGGGGGGAGGGGACGAGGGTGGCGGTGAGGGTGCGGGGGTGCGACCTCTCGGTGTTCTGGGTTTTCTAGGTGGTAGGGTTCCTTGGTAAGGGTTGCCCCAGGGAGGGGTGGATGCGGAGGACGTGGTGGTCGAAGTGGGTGAGAAACTACAGCGGTGGTAGCCTCGAAAGAGAAGCTAGATCTTTTGTTACGCTCGGTCTGTGGTTAGGCAGCGAACGTAGACTTTCAATAGGCAAGGGACAGGCTCAACGAGTAGGGTCAAGGGCTCTGAGTCGAACGTCGACAAGGGGGGGATTCCTCTTGGTGCAATGGACAAGGACAGTCGTCAAGGGGATTCCTCAGATGATGGAGACGAAGGATCACGAGGGAAGGAAGTCCCAAAGCGATGAGTCAAGGATCAAGAGTAGGGAGAGGCTGTTGAACAGCATTCAGGCCTTTCGAGGTTTCGAGATGAGAGGAGGGGTGTGTATACAGGAAGGAAAGTAAGATCTAGCTTATGGTACATGGTGTCGACGTCAAGTTTAAGTACTACTCGAGGTACTTTAGGGTGGGTGTGAGCACAAGGAGGTAAATGAAGCGGAAATGAATATCAGGCAGTGTGGAGGATGTAAGCTCGATTATGAAGTAAGTGGGGAGTGCGAGAGGAACGGGTGATGACAGAGATGGGGTGAGTAATCAAGCGAAAAGAAAATAAGTCCGTTGAGATGTATCGAAAAAGAGAGGGGAAGAGAGAAACGTAACACTTCCATGCTGGAGTGTACAGCGTGACGCATTGGTATACTGCATATTGGAATACAAACATACATATATATACCTTAGCTATCACTGACAAACCCCTCATCCCATTCCACAACAGTGTTGAGAGGTATGCCCTGATCTGCTTACCCCCTACGAACACATGCTTACTTATCACTGTCACTACAGATAACACATGTTGTAGATACATATAATTTAATTCATCCCGTTCCATAACGGTGTTGAGAGATAACGCGTGTCATAGTTCTAACAGGTTATGAGCCCCGCATAGTTCTAGAATCAAAGAACCAGCAATACAACAGGACCCCACGTACCACAACTCACACCACCAAACACGGATCGCTCAGAGAATACCCTATCCACACGTGACAAAGAACCTGACGATAAATAGCATGCCTACCACCAACACAATCACCGTCTCCCCTTCTTTTCATGTCCAGATCCACCCGCAGCCAGATGAACCAGAATCCCCCTACCACTGCCGGTCTTCTGATCACCAATAATCCCAGACCAGCACTGGCTGCAGCAGCACCCACCATAGCAGTGCCCGCTGTACCCTCCCTGAAGGCTCTTAAACTAAGTAACGCCAGCCTCAACAAAATCAACCCGCTCGATATGGGGAAACACAACTGGCCCACCTGGTCTGACTACATGATGAACATGTTCTTACTCAACTCCTGTGGTGGTTACATCCTTGGAACGATTCCACGTCCAGTTGATTCCGTTGAAAATGCTACCATATGGGACGTCAACAACCTATGCATTATCGCCGCCATGAAAACGTGTTGCACCCATGAGGAAAGCTTGCTCCTGCACAATACCTCAAACGTGGAAGACGCCTGGACCATCTTAAAGACCTGGCACGAAAAACTTGGCCTGGTAGCGCAGATCCTACTCATCCAAGAGGCACTGGGTATCCAGTTCAAATGCTTGGATCATCTGGCATCCACAGCTACCCAACTACATGACATTGTAGACCACATTTACACGATCAGGATCCCACAACAGGACGACTTTCTGCTGATTTTTCTCATGAATGCCCTGTCATCCAAGTTCCCAGATCTTCATAACCATATTGCTGACTGTGTCAATGCCAGCACAGCTGCCGACCCATACTCCTTGGCCCATGCCTTAAAACACCTGGAAATGGAACAGCAATTGATCGATGGTGAGAAACAATGCAGTGGCAGTTTTGCGCTCACCACCACTACTTCGGGGAAATCACAACCTCAGTCACTACAGAAATGCAGTATATGCGCACAAACTGGACACAATGTCTGCTGCACCAACTGCAGTGGACAAGGACACACTGTGGACCAGTGCTGGCAACCTGGAGGCAGACGCGCAGGGGAATGTGAGGCCATACTTGCAGAAAAACGTGCAGCCAAGAATGGCTTGTCCAACAAGTCCAAAATTGCTGGGACGTCAACCAAGACTCCCTATAAAGCCCAAACCGGGAGTGGCCTATGATTTGATGCCTCAGGCCATGCATACATCCTGGATGCCAACACAGGGGAGGCTGTTTTCATGGTGAACAATCAGGCCCTGACTTTGGGCGCCACAGAACCACATGCGAACAAGTGCCCTGAGTTCGTGGGGCTCGCTGCAGACACCATTACCCCCGCCTTCATCCAAGAGGCATCTACTGCAGACCTGGCGGAATACGAGGCCCTATTTCTTTCTGTCGTGCCAGCTACCACTTTGGTGGACTGGCACACTCACATGAGACCCATGGACTTCGCTGGGCTCACATACAAACCTCCACACTCGCAATCTCCTAGCATCATCAACCCATCAGTGGCTATATTCTACCTTGACAGTGGTGCATCTGTCCACATCAGCAACATGGAAGCTGACTTCTACAGCCTTAAACCAATCTCTTCCCGCTTGATTAATGGGGTAAGTGGATCATCTGTGTTTGCTGTAGGTATCAGGTCCATCAAGCTGGTAATCGCCAAAAGTATGCACTTGACTCTGCATGACATCCTTTTTGTGCCCGTGGCCATGGTCCACCTCATGTCAGTGTCAGCATTATGCTCTCAGAACCGGTGCACAGTCCACTTTGATGCCTTGGGATGCTGGGTCGCAGCCCATAATGGCGCCCAGATCCTTTCTGGGACCCTCAGCTCCTGCCGACTCTATGCCCTCAGTGGAGGCCAACTCTCAACCGGACATGCGCTACTCACCCATCGACCACCTCCACTGCAGACATGGCATGGGTGCCTCGGACATGCTAACTACCAGGCAATATATGACCTTGCGAAGTCAGGCTATGCCAAAGGTATGCACATTGACCTGTACACTGCACCCGACACCTGTACCCACTGTAAACTTGGGAAACAGATGCAATCAAGTGTCCCTAAAGTATGACAAGGAGAAAGGGCGAACAGACGCCTGGGGGTCATATATGTCGACCTGATGGACTTTCCAGAACATGTCTTTACTCTCAGACACAGACACATAATGAACATTGTCAACAATTATTCCTCATTTGTGTGGACAATCCCCCTTGCAGCTAAATCTGATGCATACAATGCCCTGCTCACTTGGGAACGTGCATGCAAACTCAAAACATTCCCAAGGTTGCAACTTACCGATCTGACAATGGCGAGCTGAAGTGACATGACTTACACGAGTGGCTACTGTCCAGGGGCACACAACACCAGTTTTTGGCACCCCATACTTTAGCTCACAATGGTTGGGTTGAACAAATACACCGAACATTGATGGGTAAGGCACACGTGATGCAGTCTGCATGCAATATGAATGTTAACTGCTGGGATGAATTCCTCATGACAGCCTGCTACCTCACGAACAGAACTGCTGTTAAGTCCCAGGATGGGCATACCCCGTTCGAGCGTTGGTATGGGATATATCCTAATCTATCTCACCTGTGGGAAATTGGATGCTGTGCATTCGCTTTGATTCAGAATAACTACAACCCTAAAGTTTTCGACTGCTCTATTGAATGTATCCTAATCGGATATTCACCTGACTCGAAAGCGTACCACCTGTTCCACCAGCAGACCAGAAAAGTGATCATGAGCTATCATGTCTCTTTTATCGAGTCCCACCAGGACACTATGTCGAGACCGTTCATGAACCACAACAACATCCCAGACCCTGCAACTCCAAGCAGATCTGACAACTTGACTCCATCAGAGGCTACCAAACCTCGCCGATCTGAACAGGTTTCGAAACCCTCACTCAAGGTTTGCCTCAATCATGAGGAGAACTCCCTTACAGTAAACACATCTGACGATGGGGACCAGGACTCTGACTTACCTGAACTACTCAACTGCAAACCAGACAAGGATGACAGGAATGGCCCTAGAGCAGATCGGCAACCGGTAGAAGCAGATTCCCATTTGCATTACCCTGGGGACCCCAGCTGTTTCTCAGAAGCAATGAACTTGCCCTTCGCATCAGAATGGCATACAGCCCTTAAAGAAGAGTTTGATTCCCTGAAATGAATGGGGGTTTACCACTTGATACCTTGGTCAACAGTGCTGCCGGATTGAAAGATTATGCGTGGGCACACAATATTCAAATTGAAACAGGACGCAAATAGAAACCCTAGTCAATTCAAAGCTCGGTACATCTGTCACGGATACACAGCTGTTTTCGGACAGGACTATTCAAAAACATTGTTGCCAACAGCCTGACTAGAGTCATTCCATGTCTTGGCACACATTGCCACATCACTCGACTGGGAGATGGAGCAGCTTGACATCAAGACGGCATACCTAAACAGGGTCCTCACTCCTGATGAAGTATGCTACATGGAACAACCAAAAGGATTCGAAGAAGTCAGAAAGGAGGACTGGGTCTGGGAACTACAAAAGGGACTATACAGCATGAGACAAAGCGGTTGAGTATGGAACACGACACTCCATGGACAAATGACTACCTGGGGCTTTACCCAACTTGATTGTGAATACTGCATCTACCACCATAATGTGAATGGCGAGGTCGTGATAGTGGCAGTCCATGTAGATGATTTCTTCCTCATAGGAAACTCTAAGAAGGCCCTGGAGAATTTCTGAGGGGAACTCAAGACAGTTTGGTTGATCTCTGACGCTGGGGATGCTCACTTCTGTGTGGGTATTGCTATCCAATGGGACAGAACCACCTGCACCATCTCACTATCACAAACCACACTGATCGACCAGATAGTTAGCCAGTTCGGAATTGGGGAGGCCTACCCAGTGCAAATTCCCATGGACCCAGGCCTACAACTGTCATGCCCGACCGAACCACCCTCATACAATGAACAACTCCAACTGTCCCAGACCACATATCAATCACTTGTCGGATTGCTAATGTACCTTGCCATTGGTACCAGACCTGACATTGCATATGCAGTCCACCAACTTTGCTGATTCCTTGACTGCTACCGATCAACCCACTGGGAAGCAGCTAAACGTGTTGTAAGATACTTAAAGGGCTCTCGTGATCTCACCCTAACCCTTGGCGGTGACCACCCTGCTTGTCTACTGGGTTACACAGACTCTAACTTTGCTGTCTGCCCTGACACCCGACGTCCAGTCTCAGGATTCTGCTTCTCCCTTGGATCAGGAATGGTGACTTGGTGCTCTCGACAACAATGGTCTCCCTCCCTGTCATCCTGTAAGGCAGAATTTATTGCCGCCAGCAAGGCTACACAGGAAATACTCTGGCTTCAATCACTACTGGATGCAATTGATTTCATGCAATCAACAGCCACTCCTCTCCTTTGTGACAACTGAAACACAATTGCCCTAACTGAAGATCCCATCTTCCATTCACACATGTGACACGTTGAGACCAAATACCTCCATGTCTGTCATCATGTCCATCTATTGCACGTCAAAATTGTTGATGTTCGATCCTCATCCAATATTGCCAATATCTTCACTAAAGCCCTACCACACCCTGCCTTTTTGGGTTTTTGTGACCGGTTAGGGCTCCATTCCATTCCTTCTCCAAACCCCTCTGTTTCTTTCTCAAAACTGCTCACGCTGTGGGGGAGTGTTGGAGCATACAGCATGACGCATTGATATACTGCATATTGGAATACAAACATACATATATATACCTTAGCTATCACTGATGAACCTCTCATCCCGTTCCACAACAGTGTTGAGAGGTACGCCCTGATCTGCTTACCTCCTACGAACACACGCTTACTTATCACTGTCACTACAGATAATGCATGTTGTAGGTACATATAATTTAATTCATCCCGTTCCACAACGGTGTTGAGAGATAACGCGTGTCGTAGTTCTAACATTCCGATATGTAGAAGTGTCAGAACGGCTCGTTCTGACTCGGGACTTGGAACCTATCAGATCTTGTTACTTCTACCTCACTATAGCACTTATAGTGAATTCTAGTTCTCTTCTTCCTTAACTATCCCTAGTGGATTAGCAGGATAAGGAACTCTGTCCCACAATGGTCTCATCTCCCACATCATTATCTCTCTACCACAACACTCTTATCCTGAACTAGGATAAAGGGACTTAGTGAGTAACCAGTCACACTCACTCCCCTGTTGCTAGTCTGCCAATATCCTCTGTGCTCAATCCTGCTGTCTCAGGATCATCAACTGCTGTTTGGAGCACACTCATTGTGACTAGAAGGCACACTCTAGCCAAGTGCTTTCTACCTCCACATAATCTACTGCTTCAACACTTAACTCATCAAGTGACACAATCATTAATTTACATGCAGTAACCTTTGTGCACAACAGTGGATGAAGCAAGTGAACAATACTGGCACAAAAGATGAATTTGAGGCATATTGGTGGGGAGTACTCACAGTAGATCAACAAGCAGTTAGTCCTGTGCACACTCTTCTGGACACCAGGTGGCTGACAAGGCACAACAGTCATATGATACAGAGGCAACAGCTATCATATGCATTTGCTTATTGGTGATCCTCCGGAATCACTGCTAACTGGATATGCCTATAGCCAACAAAGAAAGTGTGGTTGAAAGCAACTCTTGATAGAAAGCCTAAATCACTTTACAAGCACACAGGGCTATGACGAGACTCAGTACGTGTTGCACTGCGGGCAAACAGACTGAGGTAGCAGTACAAAATGTAAGCTACTTATACTACGAGTAGGAGGCTATGTAGATAAAGAATGAAATGTATCGTATGTCACAATAATGGTGGATGAGATCCAGATTAGCAAAAAGATACATACTAGAATGAAGATATGTGTAGCGAGCATTGCCATAGCATGCTCCGTTCTCCCAGATGCATGCTGGATTGCTAACTCCAACAACTCTTTCCAATGGAATGATGCACTGAACATCATCTTACTACTCTGCCACTTGTTCTGGCCAACATGGAAATCGGTAATTCCCTCAGTAATTACCTCAAAATCAGTCCAGCATGTCTCAGTTACTGTTTGCTTGCTCTCGCTGCTTCACCTCTTTTCAAGGCTTCCATGTGGTCTTTGCATTCTCGCCAGCCTCAATCAGAACACTTGCTGTCCTTGCTTTCTGTCTCCTGCTCTTGCTCAGGCTCTCAGTCACCAATCTTGGTACTCCCATTCAATATTCCACCCTCTTGCTGGTTTGCTGGTCCTCCCAATGCTCTACAGATGCACCACTGCATAATGGAACAGAAGCCAGTGACTATAGAGACATATCACTGCATAATGGAGCATAACCAGTAGGAAATCAATTTGTATATAGTAGAACAGACCTGCACATTGTCATGCAGATTCTATCAATCAGAGTAAAACATGGTTGTGCATATTAGAGCATAAATGATGAGCTGGCACTGCAACCGATGACAGACATATTCAAGCAGGAGGGGACAGACGGAAACAAAGACGAACAGAGCCCATCATATAAAATTTCTGAGATCAGTCTCATTCCGTGCTGTACTATGCTTAATGATGTATATTTCGTATTGTCTCTCGTTCGTATAGATGAACACAAATGAACCTAACTAATCACAGCAAGTTTTCACAGGGAGCTTGAATCTTCATTCTGTCATTCTTGCCAGCATGTATCACATTATTCGGCCTGTCATATTTTTCAGCTAATGCCAACGCGTGGCGAAGTCCCTTCATCATGTATCCTGCACCTGAGCTCGCGCTCATGGTCCTGCCGCTGAACTGAGGGCGGATAGGACTACCCTCTCGGAGCGGCCCAAGGTTTCGCGGTTCTCACTCGGATTGTCTTAATTACGGTGGTGATACCAAGTTTTCAAAGCTGGGGACTTCGGTCCATTGACACGGTACGGAACACCGTGATTCACATACCGTTTGGTCGGTTGACATCAGGCCTGACCCAATCCTTACTTGTGGCTCTGCGATGTCTATATCGTGATTGATACACCCCAAGCCCGCTCTACCTTGAGTCCGTTCTTGGTGCTCGCGGTGCTTCCCACACCGCCGTTTGGCCAATAGGCCGTCTACAAACCGCATACCAGCCTGTAACATCCCGCCCAAGTACAAGCCATCTGCATACCCATACCCACCGTCCGAACTCGTCACATCCACTTCGCATGGCTCAAGCGGCGCAAAGTCCTGGAAAGCGTCCGGTGGCCCAATATACTCCACAGTCTACATATGTGTACCGGAAAATGGAGGAGCGCCAGCAGAAGGAAGATTAGGAGACCTATCAACATCGGTCGTGTCTAGTACCTCACCGTGCTACACCGTTACCACCCGCACCCCCTATACGACGGCGATGTTGCCAGATCAGCCCGGCATTGACAACGAAATGGCTGCACCTCTGCGGGTCACGTGTAGACGATTGAATATCCACGGCGGGATCTGGCTCGAGATATTTACCCTCTCGCCCCGCATCGGTCGTGTCGAGCAGGAAGGCCGACAGTGAGGAGGGAGTACCTCTGCCGTCCCGCCCTCGAGGCATCGCGAGACGATGAGGAGACGGATACGTCCATCCGCGCGGAGCAGCGCGCTCCCACTGCCGTATGCCAGCACACTCCAACCTGCGCGGGCACGCCGGGCACGCCGGTCACGTCTGCTGTATCCATTTTGGAGGGAAACATTGCTGATGTTCCACCAGTTCAGGTGCGCATTCCATGTAACACTTAGAATCGGTCCTTGGAACAGAGCGTCATCATAAATTTGTGTCAAACGACGGATCCGCGGCCAAATTCCAAGAAGTGAGACAATACAACACATTTCATACAACGGTCGCAAAGGCAGAGTGTATGGGGGGAGAGAAAGGATATGGTACAAAGAATAAGGACGATCATTCGTGCGAAAGATCCTAACAACGCTCGAGGTGACGACGACAAAAGTGAACACCACAAAGAAATCCAGCCATGGTAATCCTCGGAGGGATAACAGACCACTAGCGTATGTATAGCACACGTATGTTGTCTAGGAGTTGCTCCGGGATAACGTCCTCCTGTATTTGTACCTTGATGAGTTGGTCGGTGGCAATACGCCGATAATCTTGGGCCTGATTCAGAGCAAGTAAGAGTGCCCCAAATGGCTGTCTGAGCGCGGTGAGAAGCCTCGACGCGCATTTGTAACGAGCAGCCTCCGACAGGGAGATGCCCGGGTCCAGTAGGCGTCTAAACCATGGATGTACGAGGACCATATTGCGTGAGCTGGGCAAATCCTCCGCTTTCTTGAGCTCGACCCTCCCAAGGAATGGCGCCGTAACCAAGTACGTGTCGGAGTCCAGATCCTGGGGGGCAGACAGCGGGAAGCAAATGCACGGCAACTTGAGACGACCGTGGTGGAGTTCTGGCGGTGGTAGGTCGAGTAGACGGTCATGAAGCCTTGTAGCTGAATTGAGGAGCGTGGAGGACAGACTTGGAACCATGTTCGAAACTAGAGTTGCTAGCTGCGCATCTCCCATTGGAGGAGGGATGTGGAAAGATTCCTGCCTCTGGTATACGGTGATCTCAGCAGGGAGGCAAGTATTATATTCAGATGGTGTCCCCGTCCAAGCCAGGATGGTAACGTCGGCGGATTGGGTGAGCAACGCCCCCAAGAGGCGACCAAGCGCACGGGGTACTTCATCGTCGCCGTAGATAGCTTCGATGGTAACCTTAAAGATACCCAACAAGGAGTAAGCAACGTCCTCCCTCCTCGTAGCGCTGCGCGCCGAAGCCAGGCGGAGCTTCTCGCGTGCGTCGTCGGATCCTGGCTTAAGAGCGGCGAGACGGTCCGGATCGAGCTTAGTGACAAGTTCCATCCCTCGCTGGATAGCACGAAGATTCTTGTGATTGGTGAGGCTGGTATCAGCGTGACGGGGATGAATGGGAAGAAACGGCTTCCAGTCTTCGGTGTAGAAATGAATAGCCTTGGACGCAAAGTACTCCTGCAGGGTCCATGCACGTTTGTTCCACCTGCACTCCACGAATTCCTTCAGAAGATCATCCAAGAGCTCCAAAAGGGCGTCGACATCAACTTCCAGCTGAGCAAGTACACCCTTGAGGTGAACTATTGTGAGCGACGATTCGGAATACCAGCGATACATGGACCGCAGCGACACGTTCAACACCTCTTTTTCGGCCTTGTTTATACAGCACGTGTCACTCCAAGCCCACCAATAACCGTGTTCACGGGTTTTCTTGCAAAATGTTTTCAACTTCTGGTAGGGAATTTTCTGGTAGGAGAATGACTCCGAGAGTTTGTCCACCGATCTCTTTTCGACATCACGGAACTCGGGTTCGCCACTATCTTCCCATGTGTGGGACAACGTGGAATAGCGGAAGTATTGCCGAATGACTTCTTTCCAGTTGGCATCAGCGGTGACCTGTGATGTCGGGGACAAAATGAGGTCCCTGTACTTGAGATCCGCTCTAAAGGTCTCTGTTTGCTTTTGCTTGTCGCAGAGACGTCCGCTTTGGGTGTCGATCAGCATATGCGGCCGCGGTTGAGCAAGGGTATCCTCGATAACTTCAATTACGATCCTTCTTGTCTGGCTAGGCTTCACACCTTTGTTTCGCAGTGCTACAAACATAATGTCAGACTATGTATTGTGATGCAAAAAATATTTACCAGTTGAATCATCATCCTTCGAATCTTCAAGGTATGAGATCACCTGATCCAGGGCCTCAGCTGCTTCTTTATAGTCTTGGTGTAGATGTAGTGCTGCATGTTTCCTATCATACCCCCAAGGAGAATAGGGATTTATTCTGATTGCCTGGTAGAAATATGAATATGCATGGATTCATATAAGATGCATGGAGAGGCAAGAGAGTAACTGTACCTCATCTGCATCTTGCAGGGCCTGCATCCAATTTGCTTCACCAAGTGCTACATATGCTCTGCTCCTCTTGAGCAGCAAGGCATATCTCAAATCTGGAACTCCTATGAGAGGTTCCACAGCTTTGTACTGCCTGATAGCTTCAATGTAGTTTCCAGACTCCAGAGCCTTATCACCAATTTCCTCAAGCTCTTTGAGACAACGTCTTCCAAATGCTATAGAGGCATTTGAATGATGTCATGTATATTAATATTTTTACCACACACCTAAAGCCCAGGTTGAGAGCTCTGCATGAGTTGCAATCTCCCTCTGATAGGCACTCTTCACTTCAAGGAAGAGGTCTGCAGCTTGTGAGTTTCCACCATTTAGGAGGAATTCACATTTTCTCTGTTGGATCTGGATTCCAAGACCACTAAACTTCCACCCAAAAATCTTGAAAACTAAGTTAGCATCTTTCAACTCATATTTTCAGAAGGAAAAAAAATCACAAATGAAATGCTCCTCATTTCTGGGATTTCATCATAAGGGAACATGATTGGCATTCGTGCTTTCTTGAAAGACTTCATTGCATCCTCAAAATGCATTTTAAAGAGATGCATGTTTGCCTAAAGAAATATAAGATAACATAGTACCCTCATATTGAGTACATACCTGAACAAGAAACAGTAGGTGTTGATCCCCACTCAACTGGCTAATATTAGATGTTTCTTCTTCATACTTCCCAGACAGACAGGAAAGAATGCTCTTCCAATAAACATTAATAAAGTAATTAAGACTTTGAGATGCTGAATACAAACCTGGATAACTTTCAAAAGGAATGTGTGCTTATCTGAGTGGCCCATCTCAAGTACTTTGGGAATCTCCTGCCTGGCCAATTCATGCTGCCCTTGGTGAATGATGGCTATAGTCTTGGCAATCTGACCTATTGGTGATACCTGAAGCAGGAGAGACTATTTGTATTCTCAAATGAGCACAAGTGTCTGAGAGAGTCAAAAAAATGTTACCTGTTTGGCATCCTCCAATGCCAGGTCCCCATTTCCCGCGCGTCCTCGTATAAGAGCACGGTTAGCAAATATATCGTGATTAGGCACAAATGCAGGATCCTCAATTTCTTTTGAGAATACGTCCTCTGTGCTATCTAAGTAGCTATGGAGCCATGGTTTGACTGCCGCATTACTGATGGTCATGAGAGGTAACGAGAAAGTGGTCTGGTGGTAATGGTCAAGCGATCAGATTACCAGTAGAAAGATCAACAGCCACTCACCGGAGGTGGTTTCTGAACCGTATCCTGTTCGTGATGTGCACACGATTCAGCATGCTCCATGATGGTCTAGCGTTCCATCATCAGATTGGGTAGCTTCAAAAGAGTAGAAGTACCCACATCAACGAAGTAAGAGGTATCGGTAAGAAGCTTTCGAAGGTCCCAAATGATAAACCTTGTGTCCACCCCGGCCGCGAGGTGGTCGCTTCCAGGAGAAAAGGCAATGCATGATACAATTCCGTCATGTTTGAGGGTTTCGCCGATCTGCTGACCGGTAGCTGTGTCTCGAAGCACGACGGCATCATTCAAACAATACGCGATGACTTTGCTGTTGGGTGATAGAGCGACGGATGAGAGATGGCGGATACCACGAAGCGCCCATTGGATGATCACGGATCCATCTTTAGAATCAAGACGTTTGATTTGGCCCTCAGATACCGCGAAGATTTGCGGGCGAGTCGGATCGGCAAACCAAGCAAGCGTGATGTTAGGGACGGTGGGGGAGGCCATGACCGTAGCCGGGATAGTGAGAAGCTTTTGCCCTGAGCCAGCAGCGTAAATTCGGATTGAACCAAAGAGAGTAGCTGTAGCGATGCGCCTGCCACAAGGACAGAACTTGACTGCGACGACATTATACTCGTGTCTGAGCGGTCCGAGGTCCGGGCGCCTGTTGCCCGTGGATATGTCCCACACGTCGACAGTGCGGGCATCTGATCCCGTCACAACCCACTTGGAGTCCAACGAGATATCCATGGTCCTCACTCCATCGATGGGATGGTGTACCACCTTGACCGGGACGCCCCCACCCATGTTCCAGATTGTGAATCCATCGGTCGCACCGATGACGACCCGGTCCCCAGCTTTGGACGCGGCGACGGCGAGAACGCCAGTTCTTGATTCGATTGCCTCTCCCATCAGATTATCGAGAAGGCGTAGCTGAACCGCACTCTCCTCGCAGCTGACAATGCGAGGCCTTTCGTCAGATAAGAAGGTTAATGCCCGTATTTTAGAATCGATGTTTATAACTTTCGACGTGTCTTGGTCGATGGTCAGGATTCAAACCGGAACGATATCCATGATCATGAGGGTGGGCACGCACCCTTCGCCGTAAACCAACTTTGTAGGGGACTCATCTCTGCAGACGACAGTCAGCGCTGCTCGCCTGAAAGATAACAACGGGTCAGCGGATGAACAAGGTGTGGGCTAAGGGCAAACGTTTGCTTCTCACGATTACGAAACCTACGGCTTCTCGCGTGATGCCACCAGCCGCGTGGCTTTCATAGTTTGCAGGGTCAGATAACTTGATTTGGTGAAACCGAATAAGACCTAGTTGCAAAGATAACGGTGTCCGCAGCGTCGGGTGGGAATCAACATCACAAGTAACACTTATGGACAGGAAATATATTCGTGTTGACGCTCAACCATTAGTCCAGATTCATCAACTGAATCGAGGAACGCGTAGGGCACAGAATGTGATTGGGTGACTTGGACAAAGGGTGAGCCTAATTGTGTACCAAACGTAACAAAACATACCTCTTCCAGATATCGCTCGATTGAGCCGGTCCCGCGTACAGAGTTAAGGCAAGACGGTTCCGCTCCCATCCAACTTTCGAACCGAGCTCGTCCTGTGTCTGTGCAGTATTGCTGCCGCGGAAGATTACTGTGCGATCTTATCTAGGAGACTTGGCTAGGTATGGCTCTATGATGATACTGAGTGCAATCCGGGTGCGTGAGCGAAAGACTTGGTAACCCGAACGGGAAGTATCAGACACGGGATCGATAAGTTGGGTTGTAAGTGAGGAGACAACGTCGGGTATGTCATTTATTGTATTGCGACGGACAAGCCAGCGTGTTCAATCACGAGCCCATGGGCACGCCGCGTACCTTCCACGCAAGGCAAAACAATCTACGCAAAAGTCAACATCCATCTCGACACGGCAAGGGTACCAACATCGGCATGACCGACGAACACGGGAGCGCGCACTTTGGTACATGACAGGTCCAATGTTGTCTGCATGCAATGAATGATCCCATCCACGTTGTCGTGCTGCCTGTCGACCATGCCTCTTGCTTGGCGATCGGAATGCGCAGCCCGAACCAGCTGGTTATAAGCAGTCCATCACCGCGAGGTTAAGGTAGCTAGTCCCACGGTTGCGCGAGCTGGCGCAGGGATGAGTGTATGGGTGTGGGAGCGCGGGATTCGGTAGAATATGCCGCACAGCATAGAAACACGATGCACGTGCGGTGCAGTAACCGCACTGAAGTCGGACCCCAGCTTCTGGGATAGATGGCCTGCGTGAACTAAGCAAAAAGAGTGGATGCGAGTCCCACTAAATACCCCTGTTGCGACCACCGCAGGTCCTAAATACGATCCACAAATGGGTAGATTTGACGGAATGCGCGGAAGCAGTAGATTTAATTTCCAAAGGCTACTGCGGCACACCGGATATTGGCCACGAATCGTTTTAATGTCATCCCGCATACGCCTCGACTGTGCTGTCCTCGATTTTCCTCATTTGGCGCAGCTGCACTGTCGGCTGAATCCTACCATACACGGCAAATGCACGCGAGACAGAAAGAGGCATCATTGTCGACAGGAATGACAATGTGCGATAGATCGTTGCGTTGCTGGGACGGAAACGAGGGACTGGGACGAGAACCACACCGCTGGGGGCAGGTCCGCCGGAAAGATCCGAACCTAGGCAAGCGAATACTAGTATGAACAAGCGTAGCATTTACGGGATTCAGAGGCTTGATGCGATGCCGATATCAATTATACCTCATTGTGACGACGACGCACATCGAGGGGGAGGGAAACAGTCGAGAGGTAGCAGAGCACAGAGGAAGACAGTGGGGCTGGAGTTCCCGGTGCTAATGACGCCTAGGCCTGCACGGAGAAGTCTCGAGAATGGATTCGGGGATTTCACAGAGAGTGATGAGAACGAGACGTCCTCGGATGGAGACGCGCAAATGAGCTGTATCGTTTTCATGAAGCCTGGAAGCAATGGAGATGTATGCACCGGCACCGATGCTAGTGGTGTGGGTGTATGCACATGTTTGAGAAATGTTTGGGTTGGGGCGAGTGCAGATGGGGTTCCATTCAAGCTTAAAACGTGATGTCGGCACGCCGGAGCGCGGGAATGCACTTCTAGGACTTCGCGCAAATGCGAGTGACGAGGGGTGCAAGGTCATTAACCTGTTTGCGTGTTCATCGAAATGGTTGGAAGCTATAACAAAGGCAGAGCCTGAGGTGGGGGTGGAAAGAAACCACGGATTACAGGCGAATCCCTGTCGGACAACACGTGAGACGCGTCACGACAAAATAGAAGAAAATGGAAGGCTTGCCGACAGACACCAGTAGACGCAGAGAATGAAGCCAAAGCAGGATGATCCAGATATGAAGAGACGATCGTGATAATGTCGGTCCTCATATTGCGCCGATCCTGCAACTGCAGACTTTTCCACCACATCATTTGGAAATATGTGCCCCACCACGAAACAGGATGGCGGTGAGGAGATTGATAAATACTCCCTTTCGGTAATCGAAGAGGGCTGCATGGCATTCCTGGGACGACGAAAGCAATTTGCGCGTATACGAAACGGCCATTGGGGATGTGAAGCGACTTGGTTCACATCGTATCGTGTCGCAACCATAACAAAGAATACGCATGAAGGACCGACAGGACTAAGTCGAATGGGTTGGGACAGCTCACTACTCGGGAGAGGATCAATACGTGAAGCCGAACGCGCTTTGAGGACAACTGAAGATGGCATAGTTGGGGGGAGAGAAGGTCAGAACCGAAGAAAAAGTGCGCTGGAAATCGGGCCCGAGGTGGTGGCCCTGGAGAACTCCCTCATCCCGTTATGTTCCGGAGCAGCCCAATAGTTCGTGCTTCCATCTTACAGCGGTAACGGTGGCGATATCGAATTTGCAAGGCTGAGGACCCCGATCCGTACTGCGACATTATCATTCTTGTTTGGCGGAATAAGTGTTGAGTCGCTGTTGACGTCGAGGTGGCGGGTTTGTGTAACTAGAAGTACGGCCGAACATTTCGGCAGGAACCTTGTTTATAAGGAAAAAGCAACTCATTCCCGTCGTCGCAAAAATGAGCTAAGGCAGGTTTCTTATCAGGTTACATATCGAATAAGACCTTTGTTAAGGCACTGATACAACACCCTCTCATACCACCATTTAACCAATCCGCTATACACAATATTAATCCGCATATGATCCTACACGCATAACAGATAAACTGCATGTTTAATCGTCTGAGGCATCCGCGCGTCCGCCGCCTAAACTCGTCACATCTACCTCTGGCCTGGATTAAGCAACTCGCACTAGGGATACCACAGCTGTGTATCGTCTGACGGCTTCATTATACTTCTCAGCGTCAAGAGCTTTATCACCAAGGTCCTCGAGCTGTTTGAGACACTCTCTTCTAAATGCTGGAAGGAACCATTTGAATCGCCAGCTATTGCGTGGTGCGAAAGAAATTTACCAGTTGATGTGGCGTCCAAAGCAGCCGAAAGCAATGAGAACATTTGCTTCAACGCTTGGGTTGCCTCGTTGAAGTGGTATTGGCTTGCAAATAATGCCGCATATCTTCTCCCATGAGCCCAGGGAGAGGAAGGGTCTGCCTTGATCGCCTTTATAGGATTGATTGGGAATCGTCTTACAAAGAAGCCAAGTATGGCCGTACCTTGTTCGCATCATTCAAAGCATCCTCCCACAACCCCTCCCGCGGATAAAGGTCCACCGCAACAGAGATTTGTGCAGCCGCATTACCCGTGGCGTCTGAAGGAGGAATGTTCGTATGTGCGTCAATCATATCACGAACTTGACGGCTCACTCGCAACTGTCTCCGCGTGCTCAGGAGTGCCATCATGAGCAAGCAGGGATGCTTCTTCCCTCACGACAAGCGATTTCTCAAGGTCGCCCAAGTCACGATGTACTTCGTAACGCTTCCGCAAGGCAATACCAAAGTTATTCAAATACGCGGTCCTGTCGGGATGCCTACTTGGAACGAGCTGTAGCACATCTTCATGTATCGCGATGGAGCTGTTTATATCGGTGAGGTCGGTAGGGTCAGTACGTTGCTCGAAGCGCCGCAGTAGCGCAATAGCGAGAGCATCGAGACAAGCAGCCCTGTCAACGTGACCATCCGGGAGAAGCTTTTCGACCTCCGTGATAATCTCAATCGACTTCTTGAGATCGCCGAGGTCGCCACACTGATCAAAGCGTGTACGCAATGCAGTGCTGAGACTGGTAAGGTAAGCGGCCCTGTCAGGGTGCCCCTGTGGGATAAGGCGTAGAGCTTCTTCGTGCACCACAATCGACCTATTGATGTAACCGGGGTCGTTATGGCATTGAGAGTGTATTCGTAATGCGACACCAAAGTTAATCAGCTTGTGAGGCCTGTCGAAATATTCTTCTGGACAAACTCGAACGGCCTCGTCGGACTCCTTGAGCAGGTGGTCAAGGTTATCAAGGTTGCCCGAGCGTAATATACAGTATCGTTCATATATTTGGAGGACAAGATCCGCAGCTTGATGTTCATGACAGCCTTTTGGGCACGACCGCTTGACTTCCTCCATTAACGGCTTAATCTTGGTTTTGGCAAGTTCATTATGGCCCTGCTTCCCATGACGGTACAGGAGGGCCTGAGCAAGGTGAAGTAACGTGGCAGGTCGATCTGGGTGACCAGCAGGACGTAATTTGAGCACTTTCTCGTAAGACGAAATTGTGGATGTCTCGAGATCGGAATATGTCCCGTCACACAAACAGTTATTCAACTGTGCTGTGGCAAAGTTGAAGAGTGCAGTGGCATAACAGGAATCTCTGCGAGAGAGACCATGAAGAGCACACTCAAAATGTTTCATAGATTCGGTGGTGTCTTCCTTTCTGTAGCCTCGGTAGTAACGAACGAGGGCATCGTGCCCTAGATTCGTTTTTTCCGCCACATTAGGCGGCAATTCCCGGTAGAGCTAAGAAAAGTCCGTCATCAAGCGGGAAATGTGGGTGATGTTATTCAATCGCATACTTGGCTAGGATCACAACCTGAATGAGTTCTCGAACGGTTGAAAGGCCGTTTTCCGAGAGTAAGAAAGAGCGAAGAACTGGAAGACCCAGCTTCTCCTGACGGGAATTTGAGCACTGCCGGCGCCAGTCGTGAGTACTAACAAACAGTCTGTCAGACCATAATACTTACTGTGGTGGGTCCTCTCAGCTAGATCCTTCACGCTGACCTCTCGTGTGTAAAGCACTTCTCGGCCTCCCAGGGCTAGATCGGACCCGAATGCGACACAAACTGACAACCGGACCTGGTCGGATGTATGGGGTCTTGGGATAATCAGACTGTATCTTCAGATGGGGCGATGAATGTCTCACAGTGGGATCTCCTCATTCCACTCGATGATGGTGCAATCAATCGGTGCGGATTTCGTCGTAGTTTTCCACTCTGAGTCGTTGCCGTTAATTTGGACATAAAAACCAAAAGGCATTCGTTTGAGACCAGAGATAACGTTCTCAACCCGCAGAGCTGCATGGCAATTTTCAGACCCTTGCATGACCACGATATGCGAGTACACACATTTGATAACCGTGACAATCAAAATCGACAAGGCGTTGCTTGAGGACGGAGGGCGAGAGCTTCTCGGGATCAATACTATATCAAATTTTCATTCCTTTCTTAGAGGACAGAAGACGCACATTGGTCTTCGCGGGGAAATGACCGCTAAGATGTATTAGCGGTGACTGATGGTGCAGCTAATCAGATACTTACTATACCCGTGCTCTGACACCACATCCAAGTTGTTCGATAAAACTTCCACAACGCGATCTACTTCCATCAAGCCACCAGAAGATACGGCTCCCTAGAACATCAGTGAGAATGTGGATGAACGAGATGTGTCTTGCCAGACCTCATTGAGCATGTCCGTCCACCGATCGTCATGGGTGACCACCACCTTGGCGGTAGGATTCTGGGAGGAAACAATCACTATAACATGGGAATTTGATGTTTCGTTATGCAGACCTTCTCCAATAACATAAGGTTGAGTTTATCAGATATATCAAGGGGCTGTTGGACTGTTTAGTCTTGCAAATGAGGGAAGTCGAATGACGGTACCAACCAGAGCTAACGTCGGCTGGTGCTGAACATCTACAGGTCCACCACGACGCAGACAACATGAGACGAGAGAGCGAAACCAAGAACAACAGGAGCGCTTCTCTTGTCGCGAGGAATCCTTTTTGGTGATCCTAAAGCCTCTTAGGAAGACGGTCTGATTATCTTTGCTTTCTTCGCTGTGGGGACCCAAGATCAAGTTATGTTCAGCATTCCACATGTATCCTTGGGCATGATCTTTCTCATTCAGCGGAGTTACGCGAATCTTTCCAGGTGGTTCATCGAACAACGCTGGAGAACACGAGCGAGTTTTATACAACCCGGTAATGAGGTAAACGGAGTTGCACTTGGCCTTCGTACACCATTGATATCCATGTTCCATGGCAGCGCTGTGAAACTTTTCCGGGTCTTTGATATTTTCAAAGCGAACACCGAATGGAAGGATGAGGATGGCTCCCTGGGGAGCACTGGAGTGAAATACTCGCCACGCACTTAAGATACAGTCAGCATCTCCACTAACATTCACGCTGAAAGATACCTTGAGTCGCCGGGGGAATCCTCAGTGACATGCTGGGATTTGAAAATGGTGGGGGTGGGAATTGCCTTATGACGGATTTCCAGGTCTGATGTATTGACCTCGACACGTTTAAAGTTGGGAAGAAGACCATCGTGGTTGATATCGTGGTTGGGGTCGTTACTTATATTACAACAAACGTGGAATATGCCATCGCGGTCTACGTGGCCAACGTCCCCAACTTTCAGCCCTTCTGCTTGGTAGCTGTCCGGGAGGGTTGGGCTTGGTATGGGGGATAACAAGGGATATCCGTAGTGTTTCCTGCAGTTGATGAGACTCTTTGCATATATGCTCTGTGAGGACTCGTCCCCCATGGCGCTGCGAGGATGTTGTTAGAAGTCAGCCTCTTTGGAAAGTGCAACCCGTGCCGCTGCGAGGTGAGGTCGAGGCAAGGCGTATCTTGGATCCGAACAAGGAGAAGTTGAGGTTGACACTGCCTCACCATACCCTCGTCTATGAGTGTCAAGCTTTCCACGCACGTGCCATAACTGACAAAAGTACATATTGTAGCAATCAATGGATATCTTTGTAGAGCAGCTCCGAATTACAGCTGGGCTGAATAGTGGCAGTCTGGCTAGCGCGTCTACGTGATCACACGAACTGACGCCAAGTCGTATAGCAATACACCGGTTAAAACAATGTATCAAATGTTAGGCACTGGGTGAATAACATGAACAAACTGTGGCTCCAAATACCTCTGTCTGCATGCAATGTGGCCGCCGTGGCCCATCTGCTGTACCAGATCATGAAACCACTACTTCCCCTGAGGGCCATCTAGCGGTTAATTTGCTGCCGACTCTGAAGACCTCTGGATTTCACAGGATTGTTTCAACAAGAGTCCGTCCGTAGGAATGACCTTCCAAGGACACAACTCATTTTCAGTACACCAACTACCACGAGCCCATCTGTTATATAGCTCCTCCCGGATCCTATACATAATATTGACCAGATGATTCTATCCATGAACGACACGTGGTTTCTTTTTGTGTTAATATCTTTGGATATGGATATGTAATGGTAACATATACTAGGTTTCATCGTTGCGGAGTGCCAGCCGGTTGGGGCCCATGGTGTCGCAAACATGCATTCCGTCGTCCCACCGAATCAACGTACGAATCCCGCGCTCGATACTCGCCATTCGGGTTACCAAGTTTCTTATACTGATGTACCTGGATTACTCTCAGGACTAATCATGGAACCATACAGTAATTTTGCGCGGCAGCATGCCAGCGATGCACAGCCGCGGGATGAGCTCGGCTCGGAATTTGGACGAAAGCGAAACTGTCTTGCTTTAACTCTGCACACTGGCGGGCTACTAAATTCGATCAAGTGATATTTGAGGAAGGTGTGTTCCGTTACGCTTCGTTGCACAATCATTAGCTTGAATCAAGTCACTCAATCGCATCCCGCTCCCCGCGCGTTGCTCGATCCAGTTGATGGATCCGGACTCATCAAGTATTTACTGAGTCCGGGGAGGTGCACTAGTATTTCGATGGAACGATCAACCTGGGATGTAATTCCCATAGTGTAACATGTATCTCCGCAAGCCACGACGTTTTTTTTCCCCCTGAAGCATGACATCTGGAAAACATATGCGTGCTCATTGCTATTCCTATGTGAGTTGTCTCCAATATTACCATAGCAAGTTGGCAACTGTATGTCAAAAAATTTCTGGATCTCTAACATTTTGATTCCTGGGATGCGTTGCAACACTCGGAGGTAATATGGTCTGTATATATTACTACAGCAGTCATACTAAACGATGATAAGCGTCAACAGGCGGCCCTATAGTTATCAATAGATCGAACCACTTGCCACTACTTCTCCCATATCTGCAGTACCTCGATACCGATATCCTCCAAGGAGGTCAATCTACGTGCAGGAACAAGGATTTCTCTGCCTGCAGCCACTCTCTTGTATCGCCCATTTGACTGTTCTACAAATAACAGTGCTCTGAATCCTTGTTCCAGGTACACGAACAGCCTTAATGCTTGGGTGTGCTTGTTCCCTCTACGACGGCGAATTCCATGGAGGAGATCACGAATCCATGGGTATACAAGAACTACCCTTCCCTGCGGCGGGAAGAATGTGTTTGCTGTTTCGAACGGGACTTCCCCAAGGGCTGCTGAATTGGCAAGATACACAGTCCCTTGGGCGGAATCGGGTGTGGTGATGGTGACGGAAAATGTGATGCAGGGAAGACTGAGGCAACCGTTGGTGAAATGTAGCTGCGAATCAAGAAGAAAGAGATCTGCGCCATTGTATTGCCAGTTTGGAAATGCAGTCTGCAATTCTGCGACCCGATTATCGATCACAGTGTCTGCAATGGGTTGTGGTTCATATGAATCTCGGCTGTAGACGGAGATTTCGGCCGGAAGAGAGCTATTGAACTTCGAGGGTTTCCCGGTCCAGTCAAGCGCCGTGATCGCCTTTTTACCATCTACAACCTTTTGCAGAAGGAGTCCGAGTGCATCTTCTGGATGACGAGCAACATCGTCATCTAATTCAACGGCAAAGATCCCGATTAGAGAGTACGCGATGTCTACTTTGAATGTTGCTTTTCGAGTCGAAGCCAGGCGGAGCTTCGCTCGCACCGAAAGTTCTTTCGAGTCCGGATCGAAGTCAACAAGTGCAGTCCGGGGAATGACTTGCGCTAATTCCTGCATGATTTTTGGGGATTCTTTGTGATTGAAGTGTTGGTCACCAAGATACAAGTTCCATTCTCGGTCGTAGAAACGGATGGCTTTGGGTGAGAGGAGTTCCTGGAGCGTCCAGGCACGAGACATCCATTTATTGTGCAGCAGTTTGAAAGGATCGTCCCGCTCATCCTCGGGTATGTGTGCGAGGAGGACTAGTGTGAGGGCCGAATTACCATACCACTTGTACATGGAACGAATCGATGGCTTGAACAGTTCTGTATCCTTCTTGTTGATACAACATGTGTCGCTCCATGACCATCGGTACCGTTTGCTGCCATCCGGCTGCGGATCCGACCGCTCAAGCTCATCCCGAACTATTTTGCAGAACTTCTTCAACTTCTCGTTCAGAGGTGATTGGGCAAGCTCGTAAACCTTTGTTTTGGAAACCTCCTCGAAAGATGGCTCTGTAGGTCCCTCCCATGTATGAGAGAACATCACATAAGAGAAATAGCTTTCCACCACTTCCTTCGCCTGCTTTTCCACGTGCTCCTTGACTAGCCCCGTGGACACAGAGGAGACTAGCTCGTAAAAAGCCTGATCATTTTGAAACGTGGTTTTTCGCTTCTTCCCATCACAGAGACTACCATCTTTAACATCAATGAGTAGAAAAGGAGATTCGTCGAAGAAAGCCGAGATTTGTTTGTCGATGATCTCGATTGTAGTGGATAATGGAGTGTAGTTGTCTTTCAGGTCTATTGAATGCAGTCAATGCCTGACTCCTAGAATAGATCATAAATTCTTACAGGAAGTAAAGGGGTCAGGGGGGTCCTTAATGGCGGACCACATCTCGTTGAATGAGTCGAACGCTTCCTTATACTTCTTCAGGGCATGCAGTGCGGCATATCTCCTTTCGTGTCCCCAAGGACATGATGGATTCTTCGCAATTACCTAAGAGATGTTCAATATTGTTCTGTGTGGGATAGGCAACAATGATTATCCATACCGTATTTGCATCTTTCAGGGCATCTTCCCACTTGCGAGCTTCCGCTCTTCCTTTGCTCCGCTTCAGGAGAAGACGTGAAGGACTTGGATAATGATCGGACAATAAGGCCAACCAATCCGCAACTGCCCCATTTGTCATGCTGACTTGGACGACCCCATTTCCAGTCGTTTCGGGGCTGTCTGCGGTCTCGGCGTGAATCACTTGACTACATGCAAGGAAGTAACTCCCACCCTAACTTACCCGAAGAACGGCCAACGAGGACGAATGCCTCAGTGTACCGATCAATGGCCTCGTCGTACCTGCTATGGCGCATCGCTTGATCGCCAAACATCTCTGAAGTTAATGGGGATTGTCACTTCGGTAGCATCCGACCAAATTATATATACTTACCACTGAGTAAGCTAAGTTGTTCCTTCATTGCCTCCGTCTCTTCGCTAAGGTCACACTGCTCCACAGAGAAGTAGTCAATCGACCCAGACCTTGGCAAGGGACCATACGCAAACAGGGTTTGACACCTGAGTATATGAACCACGAGTATTAGGCCATCCAGGTCCCAATCTGATACCTTTCACAGTATGTCAGTGTGTGTCTCGGATACAATATCAGATAACTCACAAGTGAAATAGTCTTTGATTCCGGAACATAGAATAGACCAAGAGCAGGTATGTCCTTCAAATAATCTAGTGCTTCACGATAGCCCTGTCGACTTATGCAACGTCCTGCGCGGACAAGATGGTCCTGCGCCTGGGTTTTTGCGGTTAATGCCTTTCCATTCGCAAATGTTCTACAAAGCGTTCACCTTCTGCAGATCCGAGTGAATGCCGGGCGAATCCTTTGGGATGTCAGCCTCATAGTGTAATGCAGCACAATGCTCAATTATGGACTAGGTAGGAAGCGAGTCAAGCATCCGGATGAGATCTTCAGATCACGCAGCATACCTTGCATTCGACGGAGTCTTTAGCATGGTCACGAAGCGTAGTTTCGAACGCAGCCGTTGCTTCCCAGAGCTTTCCCTGCCGACGGAGCGCAACGCCTTCTGCGATACAAGCCGCTAATGTGGGGAAACCACCATTTGACTATATGCGGATTCAAATCTAGAACAATATCATGAGGAGCCAGTCAACTCACCTCAACGTCCTGAGATGCTTCTGGTTTTGCAATCTCACCTGATACTGTTGCCTGGGCTTCCTTTAGTTTCTCACTTTGTGTTTCATGCGTGGACTGTGCTCGACGTCCGATAAGAGAAAGACACGAGTCGAGGAGACTTCTGAGCAGTGGCTGGCTTGGCGACGAAGAGAGTGACAAAGGCACAGGATGAGAATGACGAACTCATGAAGATGCGGAGACCTACGTGGAACTTGTGTGAGCCATCAACAACAGCAGAGACGCCCCGGACAGTAAGCTTTGCCTCTCCTTCGCTGATGAAATGGTTGTTGTCTGGCGAGAAGGCCATGGGGTGTACTTCACAGCGTCGATAGGAGTGGAGAAGACTGTGTGTGGCAGTGTTTCGTATATCCCAGATATCAATAGTATTTCCCTCGCGTGACGCGGAGATGAGGCGTTGAGAGTTGCTGGATACGCAAAGAAAAGTAATGGGGGTCGGCTGACTGGCTGCTCCGTCGAGAAACTCGCTGGTCAAGAGGTCAAATATTCTTATCGAGCCCCTGGAATCACCAGCGAAGAGTTGGTGACCATCTGGGGACCAAGCGAGTGACCAAGTCGACTGATGCTTGATGGTTGGGACGCATGCTAACTGATCCCCTGTGCGACTGTTCCAAATTCGGATAGAGAAGCCATCGCGGCCAGTGTGAAGGTAGCCCACGGCGAGACGACCCCCTTTCGGAGAGAACATGAGAGACGATACGGGGGCTGTCGATTGATTCTGGTGTCTCAACGGGCCTAGAAGCCGTTCCAGTTTCTCCATACACCGAACAATTACTGTCCCATCGTCAGATCCGCATGCAATGCGCGAGCAGCCCGGTGATATGTTCAAGACTGTGATCTTCTTTCCGTGGCTCAGCGAGTCAGCCGGCTTGCACGCTTTCTGGAGTTTCGAGTCCACGTCCCAAACTATTACTCTTCCATCTTTATCCCCACTAACGACCCATTTTCCGTCCTTGGAAGCAGCTATGGCAGTCACGGCGGCACTATGTTCCATTGGAGGCTCTTCAGGTTCCCTGGTGACTCCGTTGGCCATGATTGTCCACAGTTGGACCTTTTTCAAGTCGCCCCTGCGAACGCCTGCTATGCGCTTCCCGCTAGGAAGCAACGCTAGTGGCGATATGGGACTTCCAACACCATTATCATGGCTCTCTGTATTGTGATCAGCATGGAGCTGAGAGAAGACAGCGGAATAGATTACCAGGCGCATTTTCCCGCCCGAAGAATTGAACAATCTTGTACCAGAGCAGGAAGAGACTCGCAATGGCTACTGCGGTATGGAGGTGGGACATTGGAGACTCGCCCTGAGCGGGTACCTTCGTAACCTCCGTCCACGGGTTCCTACAGCATGCGTCGAAGGTGAACGTGGTGATTTTCCCATCCATGGGCGCTTGAACCCTAACCGCTACCCGTGTCGAATTCTCATCATTCAGAGTCATAGATGACGCTACGTTGGTCTCGCAGTGACAGTGATCGATGAGTTTGGATCTGCTGGTATAGATTCAAGTAATATTCTACAGTAACGCAGCTCCTAGATCCAAGACCGCAGGGTCAAACTCGGGCGGATAATACATCTCGCGCAAACCGAACGAAGTGGGCTTCGCAGATCTCGGAGAACCAGAACTCGTGCACGGTATTGTGAGACGGGTCGATGTTGTGGGCAATCTCGTGCGCGAGTGTAAGAAACCTTTGTCAAGTACCTCATTAGTCACTAGAGAAAACAACCAGTAGCGGCGCAGAACAGACCATGACACTTGGCATTCCTGAAGGTCGCCGTCCTTGACAGCCTGGTTATCTGTTGGACCGTGACTCATTGCTCGAGTGCATTGATTGCGTTGCACTTACGCCGTTCCTCGAAATGCAGCAGGTTAAGGTAAACTTTCCCACCTTCATTGAACGCAATACGCCCTGGGGCAACATCACGGAAAATGCGTAGCGACGTGACAGAAAGCCCATATACTTCAGCAATGGGAATAACAATGTGCGCAAAGCGAGCGAGCGACTCCTTTTCGCCCGAGTTCATGCTAGGCCCGCCTATTCGGTGGTCGGTTACTCAGTAAAGCTATCAGGTTTTGCAAAAACGTCATTACCTTCGGGTAAGTAGAGGTCTATACCTTCTACTGTCCCTGGATATCCCGTTACCCGTATGTAGCAAGAACAGATCACGATCGTCCTCGGACTCACCACAGAACTCCAAGTTTTCAGCCGGTCGGGAAGTCTCACAATAGTTACTTGGGAACTCAGCCGTTGTGGGACAGCGATCGAGCGACCCCCCTGGTCCAGAGTCGCATGCTGCAATCGCTGCCGTTATCCTGTTTTCTGCAGCACGTCAATGAATATCGAGACAAACGGTTTGGACAGCTCACGAATATAATCCTGGGAGAGCAGCTGAGTTTGGTTCCTGGAAAAGAGTGAATGACACAGGGTTTGCCGAAAGGTCGAGCTTACTTCGGATAAAACACACCACGTAATGTGTCTGCTGCGGTGCTGCCAAGGGCACAAAGGATACGCCCTAGTGTTCCTACTGGCGCTTTATCATGATCGACGCTTGAGGAGTCTGAGGATGTTGAGATCCACTCGCTGCCGTCTAGCATAGCCTTCTCGCAAGGCACTTCAGATGTGCACATATCGCGCCCGTCAACAGTCGGTTTTCTACCTGGTTCCTTTTTCCGAGGAATCGAGTCGACTACACGATGAAGCAGGCATTTATTAGCTGCCCGGTGTGCACGCAGGGGAACAGAACTTACCATTGAAACCCCTCCGTTTCAGAGCATCCGGCGTCGAGGAAAGAATGATTTCAAGAAGCAGGGTGTCGTTAACTTTCACTGTCCCAAATAAACGCCGACACAGACACGTAGCAAGGCTTTCGCATCGTTAAACACAAAACAGATTGCAAATGATGACTGCTGACAACGCACTCATGCATATCTTCCTGTGCGGTGCGGGACAGCCACAACTCTGATTTGTCACGCTCCATGAAGGCCCACACATCCTGTTTTCGTCTTATATTTTCGGCCCTGGTGACGAGCAATTTGGAGAGCGAGAGTTTGTTCCGGAACCTAACCCTGAGAGTAGGCAGCCAATCATCGTTGAGCCCGGCATGGGCACGACTGTGGAGGAACAAAGGAAGCCTGGTGTGAACCAAGTCTTCAATCTCTTCAATCTTGGCAGAGATTTCTGGATCCGATGTCGCTTTGTGATCGTTCCACCCTTCCACTTTAACTATTTTGCTCAAAGGTTCGCATCCGAGCGATCTATAAAAGCCTGTCATGCCCCGTCAGTTGAGTCTGCGAGGCCGAGGATAGGCGCGCACCCTGAAGTATCTCGTCTTGCGGTGCCACGAAGATGGCATCGCTGAAGAGCTGGTAGTCATTATCGTCATCTGCAATGATGATATCCTCTGGCTTGCATAGCTCGTAATTGTGTTTCCATCCTCCCTGGCCATCAGACTTCTCACGTTTCACTCCGAGTAGAGTGGGTTTGTCACATAGCCCGAGCATGCTACTGTTGGAAAAGTGCTGGCTATGGCGTGCAAGTTGGCGCAACTCTGTCAAGAAGCTTTGCACTTGCGCGTGAGTAACAGCGATAATATAAACAACAGATATCTATCCGTACCGGTCGTCACCAGCGAAACCAAGAAACCGCTGAGGATTGGTAATCAGGGTCTCTGCAATGTCTGTCACAGATGGCACATCATTTGAACCACAAGCCCGCAGAAAATGGGTCACTTCGGGGTCAAAGTGTACGAAGTCAAACAAGGACGCATAGAACCCGTCATTTGAAGGTTTGCCGAGGTAGCATTTCTTTGGGGCCTGCAGTTTCTCGTCACCCGGAGGACCCGTTGGGACAATCTCTAACACAGATATTTTTGTAAGCTCCGGTGGCGCGAAACCTAGAAGGGGATCAGGGAAGCGAGGGAGAGAAAAGAGGAGAGCACATACTTGAGATATGCTTGGATAACATTTTCAACCACTTGAGGGCAGTTTCTTTCTTGGGCGGCAAAGAGTCGATCAGCGTCGATGTGGGCGGATCTCGTTTCACACCCAGGCAACTAAGGGGCATTTCATGGTAGCTGGCTGGCACAACAGCAAAGCCAAGTTCCTTCCATTGTATATCCAAGAACACCTTGAACGAACATCAGCTGAAATCATGTAACGGAACATGCCCCGTTGTACCTCTCCTGGCTTCATCAAAGAAGTCTCATCCTTGACCTCCGCAGGTATAAACGCTTTCTCTCTGAAGTTGTCCGGTTCGCCAGCCGCATATTGCGAGCCAAGGTTGGCACAGAGGTACTTGAGAGCGGCCTCACCGACTTCACCCTTTGAGCAACAGAGCCCCACGATCGTCTCAAGAGCTGGGTAGCGACGCAGACCCAGCCTATACATAAGTTCAGCTGTGGAGCGAAAGAGTGAGTCGCTTCTACGATAGGAAAGTACTAGTATTCTTACCTTCCTTTGACCCATCCTGCCACTGCTCGCCCCAGTCTATGACGTGTAACTGGAGTTCCCGGAACTCTTTATTCGGCGGGTAGAGCACGTCCGCGCAACAGCGTGGCTCTCCTTTGGCATTTCCCCCCTCCTTTGAGAATACCGCGTCTTCTTTCAACTCGGGAAGATAGTGTTCGATCATCTTCTCTGGCAATCGGACAAGATAGCGGATGAACCTAGATATACTCCAGGCTCCGGTATTTACCTGTCTGAGTGGGTACAAGGTGAGCGAGCATGCAGTATGAAAGCGCGTCGGCTTACCTTTTCAATAGCAGTTGAGGTGGAATATGTGTTTGAACTCCAATAAACGGGAGAAAATCCCCCGTCCCTATCTTGGCCTGAACCTCGGTGAATTGGACCACGGGTAAGTGAAAGTTATTGAACAAAGTGTCGCTCGCATCAGGAAGGTACGAATCCTCCGGGAGAGACAGGCCATTAGATGTGGGGATACATTTCTTTGTAGTGAAAGTGGCCTTTGCGTCACGACGCATCTCTTCCGACAGTGATGGCCACACGATTGAAGTGATAGCGAGGACTTGTTCAGCCCAAGGTCTTGACGAGGTAAAGGCATACTTCGGATTGTGTGACATGACCTCCGGAAGCGAAATATATCGTAGCCAGGGAATGATGGTGAACTCTTCCCAGCCAAAGCTCTCAAGCTCCCTGGTTGTAAAATGTCTGGTTATATCAAGGGGGATGAGAGCCTTGGGAAGTGGTCCATTCAACGGGATGTGAACCCCAAAACGTCGTGGATCGATAAAATATTGTACTGAGGACAACGGGAGTTCTGTTCGGTCCGCGCGGGTGAGAGTAGCAGCGTTTAACAGGGTAACCGGACTAGTGGTATGGTCACTGCGCCTCAGCTCAATCCACCATTGAAGACAGGAAACCATCTCTTCAGAAGCGAGGCTATAACTGTGCAGGTGTCTGAACACATCCTCAGTCATTATGTGGGGGACTTTGTGAGGGTCAGGAAGAGCCGCAATAATGTGTCCGCCAACATCAGTGGCACGTTCTGACAGCATTGGTATATGCCTGAGGAACCTCGCGAAATTCGGATCAAATGCTTTGATATCTGGAGCATTGAGGACACCATGGGATGAGAGGAGTCGTAGAGGCTTTGGGGAACAGTGGTAGAACGAGGCTTTCAGGAGATCGGATACCTTGGGGGAAGGCGTGGAAGTACGAAAGGCGAAGAACTTGAGAATATGCAAAAAGCGCTGATGCAACCGATCCCGTAACTTTGCCAAGGAATTGGGAGTACCAGTGGATCCCGCCTCAGGCCATGATTGCTGGATATCGGAAAGCTCCCACTCATAAACGGTACGACATAACAAACCTCCGACGTAGAGCAACTCCTGGTTCCAGACTAGAATGAAATGGCAATCTGTCAGCGCTTTTCCCGCCGAAGGACCCAAACCCCTCACCCGCAACACCACTATCACTAACAGCATGTGTGGTCAGCTTCGGAAAATCACCTGAAGAGATTGACTTACGCCAAATCTATCAGTTCACGCTCAATGGTGGGTATGAAGCGTGACATCATGTGACCCCCGATGCCTGTGCTCTGTGCAGTGGCATGGCCCTAGGGAAACGATCAGCAAAATCCCGAGTATAACGGCGGGAAGACAAACAATGAAAATCAAAGAGTGCCTAGCACTTTCATGGCATTAGATTGAGGTTTTTCATTTCATACGGTGCGACTCACCCATCCAGATCAGCACGAAGCCCTTGGAGGACTGACATGTCTTCACAAGGATGGGCTTCCTCATTTATACAGCTCTGGTCGTATTCATCCTTGCCGGTCTGGATGTAACCAAGACGTAAGGTTTCGGAATTACAAGTATTCCATGACTCACATAGACCAAGCTATACTCGAGATTCCTTGGGAAATCCTTCTTTGTACATCGGTGTAATTCGTTCGTGAGCGCCTCGTTCACAACGTCTACGTCTACGTCTGCGGTGAACACGGTGAGAACCACCTTCGACTTGTGCACTTGCGTATAGTCTTCGGGCTTTTGTTGATCGCAAAACTTCACGGTCTCCGTCGTTGATATACCCTTGGCGCTGGTACCAGTGCATACTACACTCATTACTTCAGCCTCGATCTCGGTCACTATTTAGGTAGAATTGTCAGCCCACAGACGACGCCGGCATGAGAACCTCTCACAATGACGTCGGATCTCTTTCACCTTCATGTGACCCCGCTCGGGGTTAGGGTTAGACATGTGCAGCTCTATAGGGAGGCTGATCGGCCGAGGGGGTTCGAGTGACTTTTTGATGTGCCCGATACGATGCCCATCGAAAAAGACCGACACATCTTTTATATGAACCATGAAAGTGATCGATGTCGCGAGAAATCCTAGAAACTTCCGAGGTGGTGGCATAGGAGCAGAGCTCCGGAGACGCAGCTCAAACGTTGTCCAATCATCGGCTGGGACGTCACGAGAGGAGGCAGATAGCTGTGGTCACGCTAAGAAATTAGCTCCCTGAAACCAATAATTTCCATACCTGATTCTCATTCCAA
The DNA here is from genome assembly GCA_003316145.1 of Neoboletus magnificus. Lineage (NCBI taxonomy): Eukaryota > Fungi > Basidiomycota > Agaricomycetes > Boletales > Boletaceae > Neoboletus > Neoboletus magnificus. Next base: position 31,095 of record QFEI01000793.1, on the reverse strand, counting down.
TAGAATTCTATTCCTCGGCCTGCAAACTATGTTATTCGCAAAGTACCTAGAAACGCGAATGGCCTACCTCCGGAATATACAGACGGATTTTCTGTCACAGAAAACACGGTGTAGAAGCCTGCCAATTGGCTCAATCACCGTTATACCCTGAGAAGGAAACTTCTTCCGACGCACCAACACCGAACGCGCCGATCTTGCGTGAATCAGGGTTTCCCAAAGCTGATGAAAATATGATGTTAGAGAAGAGCTGCAGAAAAATCGTATAATTATCGCACCGATAGTCGTTAATCGGTTCCAGTCGTTCTCGTCGAATTTTTTCCCTTTATTTTTTATTATCCAATGGGAGACCTTGAGAAGCGAGACGTGAGCACAAAGTACAAAGCTAGAGACGGGCTCGCAAACATGGGTAGAACATAGATCAGGCAAAACATTTTCCTTTTCCTTCCCGCGGTCCCGATACGCCTTGGTCTCGAAGTGAATTTGGACAGCGGGCGAGTTGGCATCGTCGGAGTTTTGAACGAGTTCCCGGAATACTGTTAAAATAAGATCAATGCATATGAAAACTTCGGAGGAAGGAGATGGCCCTACGGTTAAACTCGCCCGAATAACGAGCAAGCACTTTATCGATTAAAGCACGTTGATCAACCGTAATCCTGACTAGATTGTTTCGCTGGAGAGCATTTCATGCCACAGAACAAAAGAAGAGTCAAATAGACACACCTCCATGTGTGTTTGGCCGCTGGGTAACGGACAGGGTTTCAGTGGTACGCCGCTGTTGGTGAGCAGTGATTGGGCAGTGGGCAACAGTGGGCGCTTGGACACCCACCCCAAACGAACACGTTTCGTCACGCTCACATAAGCTTCCCATACGCCAACTGGCACAAAAGTTCGCTCGATGGCAGTCAGTCTGGGGAGGGAAGGGTGAGAATGCGGCGCTGTACTCACATCCCATGACAGCCAGTTGCCACTGCTTCATTTCATTCATTCACACTCGACCTTCCCTCGCTCGGGCCAGGCAGACCCCGGTACCATCACCAACTAATAACTGATATAGCGCGAGGAGCCAAGAACACTTTGGCCGCTTCCATGGGGCCCGACGGATCCTACCAGAGAATTCTGCCCGATATGGACACCCGCATCCGCCGGGAAGCCTTGGAGTATTCGGATCGTTGCCGCGTTGTTACGATCTCTGCAGTCCGACCAAATCACGGAGGAGTTTGCTATCAACCTCAGTTAGGCGCTGACGTTGGATTCCGACGTCGATCATATGCGTAGTAGGACCTCGAAAAGATGGGCATCGTCATCTCATCACATTCCAATGCGAAGGTCTTGAATCTCACCGACTCAGTGACCGGGCCACTGTGCTCACGAGCAAACTGAACGCCTTATTGTCCAAGAGTGTATCTCAGGTGCGCCTGAAAGGAGAGCTGGAAGGCCGCATCATAAGATGTGATAATATGTTGTTTACGTGTCTGGATATATACAAGAGGGAGAAGTAGAGACTGATACAACAACAAGGGAAGACGGATGTTGAAGTTCGTATTGCTAACCCGACGTCGACTCGGACCGGCTGCCGGTTCCTCGAAGAGTGATGCACCAGAGGGGTATATCAGGGGATCTAGTTCACCCGTATCGTTCCCTATATCCATCTAGATCTGTACCCGGTTCGATGCGTGACCAGGGCCAAGGCTGGCGTCGATCTTGATGCTCGACCCTGACATATGATAGGACACGAGTTGTTCAGTGGATGGATCAATGGATGGAGTCAAAGTAACACCGATCGGAGATGTTGCATGCAGCGCGTAGTACTTGTGGGAAGCCATATACGGTAAAGTGCAAGTCGCAGAGATATTACATCCAATTATTTGTGCACCAGACATTGCCATGACCCTGAATGGAGGGTTGACCATAATCCTCACCTACAAGCACTCAGGCGGGGAAAAAAAATTCTCTAAATGACCATGATAAAAACCGGATGGGGAAGAGACACACCTGCAGCGTATCCAGGTTCGCTAACTCAGTCTCGACATGCTCTCTCATACTACTTCCATTTTTCCTTGCCATCGCTCGGATACATCTCCCAATGACCTCACCAGGTTCCCCATCCAAGCACGTCCCTCGCGTTCTTAGACGCTACTAGGAAGGTACCCTGGAATGACAACATCCAAAATTCCGAGAGTCCATTAATCCTGCTTCTACCATCCCGCCCGGAGACGCCTCGGTTATCCTCGAACTTGAAAGTCGAACAACGGTCAGAACTACAAATACCCGAGTTCAGCAGGAGGACAGAAAAAGGTGTCACACCTGTCGGCATACGCGTATCTTCTCCTTGGCACCGGATACAACCAACGATTCCTATCCTGTCAACCCTGGCCTACCACAGGACAGCATCCACCGCGCGCATCCTGAGAGAATCATCGCCTTACGTCTTTTTCCTAGCTCAACATGGAACCGAACACGACGTTCGAGCCAAACGTATGGTAATGCCGTTCCACTGGACGGATCAACTGAACACGATGTCCCCGATGATAATGATAGTCAGAACACCGTTACAGATGACGATTGGGAAGGACGAAGGTCACCGTGTTTAGCAGACGTGTAAATGCTTTGGACAGAGATATGCTCTAGCTAGAAGCTCTTGTGGCTCATTAGCGAGAGCAAGGCACCTTTTGGAGGTAACACGAGCAGGATATTTGGAAGAACCTGAAGAGGCAGAGGTGTGAGGATGGGGATAGCAGCAATGGTGATCACGGTAGTGGATTCTAGCAAGTACGCGTGCTGGCCATGAGTATAGTGGCAGTTGGCGTTGTGGTAGACATGCTTGTGGTCCTAGTAGCAGGATGTGATGGGCGTCGTTGTTGGTAGCATGTCAGCATCAACGCGATGGGAGTCCAGATCACTCGAAGGGCATGTGGTGGTGGCCATGGTGGTAGCGGCGTCGGAACGGATGGTAGGCTCAAAATGAACACAGGCAGCGACAGACGAGCAAACACGGCGGGCTATGGTGAGTCTCAGCTTGGGCGAGGTCATGGCGCCGTTCAAACGTTTTGCGTTGGACCAGCCAGCCTAGTGCACACCGGGTACCTACCAACCGCTGCTTCGAGTGTGAGGGCGACATCCGAGGGCCACGTGCGCTTCCCAAAAATCCAAACACCACAAACCTCTCAGCAGCCAACTCCACCTCGGGAATCAAGGTCTCACTTATGATCTGCAAGTGAAACCAAAGATGCATTAAGTAATGAGTACTAGCATGAGAACGAGTTCGAGCATGCGTGTCAACAACTTAGGCCTCGTATAGATACATGAAAACGGAAGGCTGGAAAGGCAGAATCCAAAGGCCCAGGAGAGTAGTGGGTATAATGGGTCGTCAGTCGGTATTCAGCTATCGATATACTAAGCACTTACGTATAATCAATCATCAATCCGCACGCAGACGCTTTCGTGGTGCCAGCTCTGAATCTGCCGTGGATATGTCAGCCATCTCCAAGCCCCGCTTGGACGATTGAAGCAATACTGATGATGCAGTGACTTCTTCTGCATCCCAGTCGATGTCCGAAGGGGGTGGAAGCATAGCTTCCGACATGGAATCGTGTGGGTTGTGACCTGACACTACCGACATTGGCCGCTCAAAGTCTTTCTCTGTTAGTAGCTGCCCTTGGAAGATTTTGCCCATGTGCGTCTGTGTGAAGGGTCGCCCTCTATTCCGCATGGCGAGTAGCACCCACACGGATGGCAACGGCGAGCCCGAAAACTTGATTGGGTTCTCTTCAAAACTCCCAGGGATATTGAACACATTCCACCGGACTGCTGCGTCGTCCAGCGGACCTTTGGTGGGCACGCTGAGGAAACGACATAGCCGAAGGTACGATCGATAGTCTCTGAGATAGAGTTGCCCAGCGAACACGTTCAGCTGGTCAATCAGAGCCCATGGTGGAGTCCAGTCGGATGGTAGGGGTGGGATGGAAAGTGTGAGATCGTCGGATGGTGTCATTCGCTGGGATGTGCGGGGTGCATATACATGAAGGTGAACATATTTGCTTGCCCTGATATCCGGGATCAACCTGTCGGCCTCAAATGGGCTCACTAGAACCAGCAGCTGGGCGCGGTGCTTCACATTTCTGCGGGAGAGAATCCACCGGACAGGTCGAAGATATTGATCCATGGTTCCTGGGGTCGAGGCAGGCTCGACCGTCCTGCAGAAGTCCGCGGTTGCCAAGATATATGGGCTCCAGACGTCTGCGTCGCGAGTAGCTGCAGAGCTCTTTTCGAGTGTTGTGAAGACGGGATGAAAAGCATTGCTCCCGTGTAATGGAGGGATCTCGCCGGTGTTCACAAATTTGATGACGTCTGGGTGGAGTGAATGCTCCGCTGGTTGTGCCCAAGGAGGAAGTTCAACCTCTCGTTCGCGCTCCCGCTCGCGGTGCACCTCCCGTTCTTGCTCCTCTTCCATCTGTCCGTTCGGAAGTGATAGAATTCCGAGGTCTTTACAACGTTGTCGGATTCCTGGATCCAGCTCCGACAAAGTATCCGAGGGATCTTTGGTTTCCCTGGGTGCATAGAGGTCGACGAGCGATTTGAGCTCTGGCTGGAGCCATGCATCCGACAGCTGGTCTCGGCCAAGCTCGTCATTGCAGAAACGGGTCCAAGCGTCAGATCTCAATTTATGACTCATGCCCTGCTGTGCCCAGTAAGGAGCCCGCTGTTGAATATCGTCCCAGGTCTCGTGTATTGCCCAGCGTAGGATGTCGACATTGTTGACCCGAGCATTCGGATCTTTTTTGCGAGCCACAGCACGGATGCTTCGATCAACCTCAAGCGGCGCAGAAAACATGACCGAGTGACCATGACCCAGCTTGCGCATCCGCATACAGCCTTAGAGTCACAATCCATGGGATTGAGTGCAAAAATGATGGTGGAGGAACGAACCTTGCACCAGATCATCTTTCGTGACCTTGGGACCCAATGTGACGGCTGCTCGCGACCCGATGGGGAGTTTAATGTCGGTACCCCTTGTGTGCGCATGATCCAGATACACAACGCAACTGCCTAACTGCTGAGAAAGTGGTGACGAAGGCATTGGTTGAGTGATGCCATTTTTTGTGAGTACCATCAATTCATCATTCTCGTTGAAATAGATGGCACCGGCAGTATCGTGTGCGATGTCGAGCCATGCTTTGGCAACCTTCTCGTTGGAAAAATCGATTATTTGCGCACCAACATCCAGTAAGACACGAATGGCAGGCTGTTGCTCGACTACCATTTGGAGGAGTCTGCACGTGTTCAATCGTTCCCCATTCTCATGAGTCACTGTATAAGAGTCATTTTCGGGATGAAGAATATATGCGAGAACCCTAGCATTGGTTCCCTTATGGTGGTCGAGGTCACGCTGGGAGATAGACATGGGTAGCAACCATTGACCGTCGTTCGTGCCGGAAAATCCTGGTGGTCAATTCAGCGACCAGATCGAAACACACGGGATGAACTGTGGGCTCACTCACCGGTGATAACTTTTTCCCGTTTCTCTGCCAAATCCCAGCTAGAGCCGGAGGCTTTCCATGGAAATTCTTTTGCTTCTTTCGGGAACACCACTCGCGAAAGATAGTAGTCTATGGCTTCTTTATTCCGAGAAAAAAGCGGATATATGGCGTTGTCCCATTGCTCCGATGACCTGACGTTGATCTCGCCAAGTTTCCGAAGTGAGTCGGGCAACGACCTGCAATCATACTCTTTCACCCAACGTGCGTGTTCTGTGGATGGGTCATCCTGATCTAGCAGAATCTCAAAAGAAACTCTCAGCTGCTCCTCGGTGAGGCCGGCATAATAGTAAGATAGACATGTAAGAATGATGGTGACATCTGGGTGGCCGAACTGCGTGTTGGGTGCCGGCACGTCTTTGGCCCGATACGGAACGGCAAGCATTGTGGTGACTGGCTCGTCGGGAAGTGGTAAGGCAAGGCCATAGTCAACACGCCATCTCCGCTCCACAAGGGCAAATAACAGGATTTTGGACGCCAGTAGGCCCCGGAGTAGTAATAGTCCGCTCCAAAGATTACTCTGCTGAGAATTCCTAGCATATTCCTCCACAATCTTGGCTGTATCGGAAAGGACGGCCTCGTCACGTATCAAACTCCGAATCGCACGATGTAACTCCTGATCGATGTTTTGAAATTTGAACCCGGGAAGCTGTCCAGCCATCACGTCTTCCACGATCAACGATATTAGCCGTTGACTGATCTCGGGTGCTTGCACGATACGGACGTGTGGAAATGATCCGGGTGGGCCACACTCATACTCTGGGGCATATGCGTGCCTCTTCACGAGTCCGAGGACTTGCTGAGTAATTGTCCATCGATCAGGGTATCCGTCCATATGTTGCTGGTGGCCGATCGTGTAAATCAGTTGGAACCGGGAATGAAGGATTTCGTCGCTCTCGTCTAGGATGTCTCGAGCATGAGAAACCATCATTTTCTGAAGGCTAAGCCACTTGGAAGCGCTGTCCGAAGCATCCCCGCTGTATTCGCCATGGTTGTCAGCGTGGGTAGCGTCCCCTTTGCTCGATTGGTTCGGCGATTGGCTCAGCCATCGAAACACGCTACCCACAAAGCTATCTTCTGGCGACTAGGATTCGACAGTCAGCTGAATCAATGATTACCGGAATAATTATACATCCTCACTGATTTGGGCGACAGGATGTGCTTGAAAATGAATTGCTGAAGCTTCGCAAACGGGTGGGCCGAGTGTTTTCCTTTACGGATCTGCGCCTCTATGCTCATCAACTTGAGTGACACTACGTGCTCGGGTTGGACAAGTAGAACCCCACGTTCAGCCATGCATTGAGATATCAATTTGTGTAGATCGTCTATTTGAAGGCTGTTCACCCGGTCGTGCTCGTGGGAACGAGAGAAGGGAAGGTGGTATATTGGCCTATTGGCGAGCCCGCCAAGGCGAGCAACAAGTAGTTCGAACATCTGGACCGTCAATGCTTTCGGAACAATGACGCGAACAAGTTGGTTTCCGTCAGCGAGAGCGGCAGCAGCAATGGGGATGATCACGGATGATTTCCCTTCACCCATGTTGACCTGCATGACAGAATTCTTCCCGGATTGTGGCGACATTATCTCCATTGCAGCTTCTGCCTGAGCACGACGAATGAGAAAGTTTCCTTGAATCTGTTGCAGGGCAGGAGCAACGTTAATAAAAGCTATTCCTGGACAGCAGAGACGTACCTGGATCAACAGCCAATCCGGGTAGTCCTCAGCATTCCACCCGTCACATCCTTCGTTCCCCAATTCCTTCGAAAACTCTTCTTCAAGGCTATCCAGAGCAAATCGGAGCAATCTCCGGGAACGCTGAAGCTCCAAAATGAGTAGAGCTAATGATACTAAGCATTTCTTCCACTCCTTGCGGAGGTTGAGCAGCGAGGTGGATGCGAGATATCGCAAGAGCACATCCGCCGTAATCGGCGGCCATTGTCCAAACCGATTGAGTGCTTGCTCATGTGGATCGGTCGTTGGCCCCAGATTCTGTTTGAGAGAGGCCAAAGCGGCCATGCAGTTGACTCTACACTGTGCATAGTGTTCCTTCAGTGTCTCGATGCGATTCTTCCCTGCGATTCTGTGAGTCGTTCGGGGCTCCTCGCGAGCATGCTGTGCGCTGGCCTCAAGGTGAGAGCGGTATTCTTGTTGAAATGAGGAGTCGGTTGGGAGACATGAAAGTAAACAATCTAAGGTGGGAATATCGTCTGGTGGTGTTCTGCTAGCCTTGCGACTCTCGCGCAGCAAAACACTACGATCTGGTAGTTTCGGCGCTGGTCGGTCTAAAAGCAGCTGATCAAGCGTGATCTGGAATGGTGTACGCTCATTGGAAATATATCGCGAAGATGAGACCGGACGTGGAAGAGTGGGTCCAGCATCTGTGAGGACACGCTTGAGGTGTTCCTTGAGCTCGAGGTTGCGGTAACAACTAGAGAATAGCTGCCGGAGGTTTGTTGTTAAACTCTCCACGTCGCAGTCATGAGGATCTAACGGGACCGTCGGAGGGGTATCAGATGACCAGTCTTTGAGCAAATGTTCTACAGCATGATCGACATTGGCCCCACCAAAGGACCACTCCTCGAAGAAGGACCTGCGAATATGATCCCGCAAGACCTCCTCCGTGGGACGATACCCATCCGAAATCTTGTAGCCAACATGGATTACTGGATCGCCCGAATGAGACTGCGATCGCTCAGCGAATGCTATGAACATTGCGAGGAAGGTGGCCTGACGGCTCGGTGTATAGTACGCCATTGTGGGAAGGAGGAATAGGAGCTGAAAGCATTGACGAGTTCCCTCGTTCTTCTCCAGGATGTCATGTACTCTGCTCGTTAGTGTCTGCCCCACGTTGTCATTCGACCGTAGCTGCGGACCGTCTCGCGGGGAGGATTTACTAGCAGTATCTACGAGCATGTTGTTGTTCCACAAATTTTGCCAGATAGATATAGTGTTCGTAGTGGGTTCACCGGTGGACCAGCGGTGGACAGCAGATGCTGCAGTGGCGGCGACATCCTCAAACTCCAAGTCCGACACTGGGGTCGAGTAGTCCACGTCATCGCAGTGTTTCCGGGACGTCAGTCCAGTGGCGTTCCATGAAGATAAATATGCAGCTCGTCGGGCTGCACGCTTGTCTGATTTACTGACGGCTTTCTTGTCATACATATCATGGTCCCAATAATATCTGCGTAGGATTTCGTGGTATGTGATGGCGATTTGAGGAAACTGGGTTGAAATCCATGGGTCGGAGCCAACCTTGAGCTTGAGAGCTTTAGCTTTCATGATCGACCAGCATGCAGCCGATTCCAATAAAGAGAGTGCCACCTGAGCACCCGTTTTGCCTGTCAATGGATCAGGCCTATGCCAACTAGTCATGCCATGCAGCAAGGCAAGATATCCTGCGCTCATCAAACTGCCATTCCCCATCAAGCAACCCAGTTCGTTATCCACATCGTAGGTCTGGTAGTGCAGTGAATTGTCAGGTTGGGCGGATGCGTAGTGGCCCGTGTCACGGATCCGGGTGTGACAATCACGATGCTTATTGGGTTCGCCAATGGGTATGAGGACGCGTCTGGGGATAAGATCCTCTAGAATGCGTGTTTTCTGCCGGAGAACAAGAAGGTTCTCCAAACCAAACAGTGTCCCAACAGACTGATTCTCATCATAAACCATGTCCTTGAAGTCACGTGACTCCAATTCTCCTCGTTCATTGACAAAAAAAGACAATCCATAGCGGGGCAATGCAACGGACAATCGTCGCACTGGTACGTGTTGCGGAGACTCGGAGTCGATGGAGAACGTGGTGATTAGGATACCCTTGGGCTCGCTCCACCTGCCTGCGTTGGAGAAGATGTCGAGACACTCGAAACACTGCGAGACCATAGTCCAGGTTGGAGTTCGGATCCCCACGAGGGTCTCCTGGTGTTTATAAATACGGTATTGTCCAGATGTGCAGTCAATTCTCCACGCCTCTGGAGATTGTTCCCAAGGCTGTTCAAGAGGGCGTATCTCAACGATCCTTGTGGAGAGGTTCAACCAGTGAACGTGACCATTGACAAGTACTGGCGGAAGGTCTTCCCAGAGTTTGCTCGAAGGAATTAGCTCGAGGATCTCGTTTGTCTGTCTGCACTGCGCTCGAACCAATACGTCGTACTCCTGCAGCGAAAAGTGCACCTGCGCATATTAGCACTATCATAATTATGTAACATGGGGTGGGGGCACATACCTTGTGCTCGGACATCATGGCGAGGGTCATGAAATCCATTCCTGGGAGATTGGATGATACGACAAAGAAACCTTGCTGCAAACGATAGTTAGGAACACTTGGTAATATCAGAAAATGCAGCGTGTACTCACATCGCGAAAGATATGTGAATATTCTGAACAGTCTCTGAACAGACGGGGCAATCCGCCTAGTGTTTGACCGTCCACTCGAAGCACACCATCGAGTAGGTTAAAGCGCACTGTTTGCGAGGGTTGGTCCTTGGTTGCTTTAGTTCTGGATGTAAACCAACAAGAGTTCGGATGCTCTAACCGCTGCCACCTGTACGCACTTGGCTTGTGGCTAACGAAAATCTTGCCAACGGCAAGGTCAACGCCGTAATCTGACACGTCCGCGAGGATTACATCCTTCAAGATTCCCTCGAGAGAAAGAGCGAGACGGTCCTGTTCCAAGAGAAATCGTGAAAAGCCATCCGACCTGACTGAAGAGTTGAAGTTGGCTGAGTTTAGAAGGTGCCCGACATTAAGGAATTAGACATACATTCGTGGAGTGTGTGTATTAGAAAGGCACAAGAAAGGATAGCATCGACGTCCTCTGCAGAATGGAAGAGCTTGCGGAGAATAGCGAGGTCAACGTCAAACATGCTCCGACAAGCGACAGCCATGCCTTGCAAGTGATTGTTGCGTTCCTTATTCGTAGGTGCCTTTGTCAGGTCATATGATAGCTCTTGTACCCATATGAACGTCTTTCTGCGCATGCCACGAAGAAGTTCAATTGCTCGCTCCAATATCCGTTCGCTGGGGCATGACGCGAGCACGCGAGTGACCAACAAGGAAATGGTACTCATCATGACGCCGTCGATCAAGGCAGCTCCGACACCCATGAGCAAGCCGTCGAGCTCATCCAGAAGAGCGTCACAAAAGGAGGAGTCTTGAAGTTCTTGATGCCAGAGCCACATTCCTGTATCCAAATCGAACGGTCCGACTTGGAAGGCTGCCTGGGCCAAGAGAACATGAACATATTGGCGACGGAGGTTAAGAGATCTGCTGCGCAGCCCGTGCAGGATGTTGAGCCACTGGAGTGAGCCACCACTCCGCAAGTTTCCAAACGCGATGAACTCGTCGAGGGAGAGATCCGTGGGACAGTCTGCTTGAGCAGCCAGGACGTCATTGGAAGTGTGAGAGGTAGAATACACATATCTCGACAGAGCGAAGTTTTCAAGCTCGTACGCGAACTTCGACGAATCATCGTACTGCTCCTTTTCCTCCCATGTTGAGAGCCGGTGAGAGTGCTTGCTTTGTGTCGCATAACGTAATATCGGTCCGGAGTGTGCTTCTGGATAAAAATAGACGGAGCGGACCTGGATTGTGAGCGGTGGTCCTTCGCGGTCGACAAAGTAGGGTTGTAATGCGGGAACATGCGCAAGGAGGTTGTTTTCTTCCTCTACATCGGTTAACAGATGATAATTTATACGATTGTCATACCACGAATAATACAGAATGCGGGAAACGGCAGAACGCCAGATACGAAAGCACCCCGGGCATTGTAGTTCAAAGATGACCACTTTGGCCTGTAATGGCGAGGCGGGCAATGGTGATTGGGAATCTTCTGCGCCATCGGATAGACGTCTCCCAAATACATCCTGTCGATTTTCTTGGTATCCATCACAGGTGTGTGCAGGGTCGGCGGCCTCTCGCTGCAGGTCGACACATTCAGTGATCTTTTCCACCGCGTCGCATTCAATGCGAGCTTTGAGTTGCTGAAGATGTGGGGATTGGTCATAATAACGGGCAGCGAAGCAGTCTTCTGTGAGTGCATCCGAAGGTGTAGACCATCCCTGACGCGATCGAGACTGGCGTGCAGAAAGATACTGATATGCACGTGAAAGACGATGGAGATTGGTTGTCTTGCGCAGCAGTAGCTTTTCCAAGAGAGATATCGGAATTTCAGGAGAGTAGTCTGCAAGCATGGGAACCGCCTTCATAACTAGCTTGTCGAGTACGACAAAAAGGTCGATCGCAGTCAGGAACACGATGGATTTATCTTCCGGATTGGCGAACAAACGACCAGCAGCCTTTGTCATGTATTTATCCATCAGGATCTCGAGCTGTGCACATGCCTCCTCCACATCTGTGACATTGGCAATCCAATCATCAATCCCTTGCTCAACGGACTGCTCGACGTCATAGAGAGTAACGCCAGGGTCGGCATCATATGCCTCCTCAAAAAAGGAACCACTCGATGACAAGAAATCATCAATAGTGCCGCGGCGATGCTGGCTGGGATGGAAAGGAGTACGAGGGAGCCCGTGGCCAGAATTCGCAAGAGCACTGCGAATGTATTCATGACTGTTCGGGAGCGAGAGCTGTGTGTCCCTGATGAGTTCCTCCTGGGATGGGTTTCGAAATGAAGATGGGCGTGTGCTTAGTTGCACCAACCTGCCGTCAAGGATCTCTCGAAGACAAGTACATGTCTGCAGCGCCATGTCGGAGAGCCAATCAGGGGTAGAGGTCCCAAGCTTGCTGGAACGTCGGAGGATTTTCGACGACATCAAATGAAGCAGATCACTGGAAAGATTTGTATTGTTCGTGTCCCTTGCAAGGGTGCATAGGAAGAACAACATGAATCGTTTGTAGGAAGCACGTCCAAGAGGAGAACGATCAACAGCCATCTGGATTGCGATCCTGATGAGAAGCCAAAGAGACGAGCGACGCCAAACAACGTCACTTGAGGGATTGTCCCGATCCCACCGGACAACCTCGTCGCGAACACGCTTAGTGATGCGAGGAACATCAGCAGTGCGACCAACAGCTCGCAAGATGCCCATCAGAAGTGCAGTAATATATTCCGAACGGCCGGGAGGGGAGGGGAGGTCCGAGTGGACAGCATTGGAGCGAGAGAGAAAGTTGGCGAGTTCTGATTGGAAGTCGCCATCATCAGATACCTCCTTCGGTGTCTCGATGGCCGACCCAGGATACGAGCATATCAGAGACCCCGGCGTCTTCTCCACAGCATCATGGCGCGGGGAAACCTCAAAGGACTCGAATAGCGCACTCTTCTCCTGCTTCGTGAGGACAACTGCCGCATTTTGAGCTTGGATGAAAAACACAAGAATATCTATAGATCGTCAGCACGGATCTACAAAGAACCAGGGAGCATACCTCCTGTCTGCATTTCACGCAGGTGGGAGCTGACGTGGCTTCTGTTCAAGTGTTCAGACTGGATGGAGGCCTGCAAACTGTCTAGCATCTTTGTGATTCGATGCCACTGAGGCTCAGAGGCCGCTTCAATGTGTGGGGTATAAGCATGGGCAGCAGCGCACACTGCACGAGCTAGTGAAAGATCGTTCTCTAGGGTGTAGTCGTTGTCGCGGGGAAGATGGACAGGAAGAAAGACGTGGGTAACAGCATATGATGTAGAAGCATCGACGAATGCTGGTGAGTCTGTCGTTTCAAGACTGGGGTCATCAGCGCTAGCCTCGGTGGACATGGGGGTATATGAGTGGGAACCTGCGAGAATGTGGCTGTCGACGGTTGGATGCCACAGCCAAGCCTTTACTCTACGGGATTCGTGGGTATCGTGGGAGAGAATGACGGTTGAAGGGATCACACACGGATACTAACACAACAGCTAGATCAATAGTAGAGTTCACGGTAGACAAATGTGGCAAATATTTGCATGAATATTTGCATGAGATTCGTGAAACATACTAATCTGACCAGCCCGTCTAAAAGATGTCGGAGATTTTATTTTTAAATTGCAACCATAATCTTAATGAAAGAGTCATTATTCTAAAGAATTGGAATGAATTTTATCACGATTTAGTAGATTGTGGATGAGATTGCCAATTTGGGAGGGAGTTTGCTACCCATTGTAAGCCATTTCAATGCCTATTGCAATGGCACTGCAAATTCAATGACAATGCTTTATAATCAGTGTTTATTGCAATGTAAAAAATAAATTTCCGACAGAGGAAATGCTGAGGTGAAGCATTCCATCAATAGACAGTCTGATACAATTGGTTGTGGCCCTTCGTGAGTGGTTGCTTGGCAAGAACAAGAGGGAAGGAGAGACAAGGGAAAGAATAGGATTCTGTTATGCTAATACAGAATACCAAAGAGTGTGCCAGGAGGAGAAGATGGCTGAAGTGAGTCTTTGGTAAAGCCACAAGAATCTGGATACTAGATTCAGTGGGTGTGTGGGAAGGCCGGTCCGGCGAGGGTTCGCCTGCAAGATCTGGATCATGTGACCATAGGTGTCAGACCAGAAACAAGGGCGAGGAGGAAGGTTGAGAGGACTGGAAGCGTCAGACCTAACCTTCTGAGCACTTGGAAGGTCAAATTGTACTGAGGAGGGAAACTGCCAAAAAGCAAGAGATGGACAGAAGAATGGGCATAAAGGGACCAACCCAAAGTGCAGCTTACTACCTAGGGCCTGGCCTTTGGCTGACCTAGCCACACACCAAAGCTGCAAAGACTTTGAGTAAATTGATAAAAGGAATGTGAGAGGGAGCAAAAAAGGTTTGTGTTACTTGGAGAACAAACCATGGCGATGAATATAATCTGCAATAATGGAATCAACATTGCAGAGTTGTATTGTGTCTATTGAGGAAGATATGAAGAGAGGGAGAACAGTTTCGATATAATGCCAGTATTCTAAAAAGGCTCGGTGTTACAGTCCTAACTGTCACAAGGTCTTTGCAAGACTTAGTCATTTTTTTTTTTTTCTTATCTTATCTTATCTGGTCACGTGACTAACCATCTAATCTAATCTTTCACCTTCGAACAGTCAAAACTCACATCCTCTGACTTTAAACACTGAGCCTCACATGCTCAGAGACTGATGCATAATTGTGTCTTAATATTTCCTTATATAGATATATTGCTCCCATGACTATTTCTGTGCTGTGCACATCTTCTCTTTCATTTCCATCCTGTGCAAGGCTATGCCTCACAGCCCTTTTTAATTACCGTTTCTTCTCTTCCATTCCACACAGCCTTGAAGGCTATGATTAATTTCTGTTTAAAAGACTCTCACGAAGGTAACCCCTGACCATTAGGGTACAGGGCATGACTATATACGAAGTACATCTGTAGATCAGACATAAACATGTACATATGAGTAGAATAGTATATAAACTCCAAGGGCTAGACAAATAACCTCCAGTCTAGTTCTCTTGGATTTTCCCCTTGAATTCCACTCCTGAGCACATTAGTGTTCGCTTCATCCCTCTCTTCCTAGTTTACTGGTGTTTGCTTAGAGTTCTCTTATTGAGATCTTTGGATGTTTCACTCGGAAAGACCATTGACTCTGAACTGCAACAGTGTCTGGGTTTACCCCTTGCAATAAGAGTTCTGTGGTGTCACCAATGTGAAAGGCATGTCCTGGCATGGATGGGAATCTATTTTTGGTCCAGATTTGATTGCAATGGGATATGAAGGTATGCTTACACAGGGTGGATCATCTGTGTTGAGAGTGACAAGCGAAGAGAGACATGTGAGAAGGTATGTCATTGTTGAGAGTTTGATGGATGAGTAGAGTGTTGAGTGGGTCCATACAATGGGGATGAGCTGTGATGGAGATGTCAGCTCCTCATTCCTGGGTGGTTTTAGTCCAGGAAATACGAAGAGAGGTAAATGCTGTTGAGTCAGAGAGGAATTGTATGAGAAAAGGAAGGGCTGATTGTGAGATGTGTTTGTTGTGTTGAAAGTCATTGAAGGAAGGGAGAATAAGTTCTCCTAGTTAACAATAGGACCAGAAAGCCACTTGCATGACTGCCTAAACAGCTGTGTTTAAAGGAGAAGTGGGATTCAAGGCTTCAGTGAGGATGGTAAGAGTCTTGATGGTGACAGGAGGTCTTTTGGCGCATCGAGAGGATGGGGGAACCATTTTAGTGAAGCCTCTATGAACCGCATGAAGCATGTCAGTGCCATGCCAGATGGATCCATTAATGGTGTGCCAAAATTGTAAACCAGCCAACCAGTTGTTAAGGGTTTTGTCGGATACAGTTCCAGCATGTGAGGCTGAAAAGGTGGAGATAAGTTCTTGAGACACTGGCTGTTACGGTCCTACCGTCACAAGGTCTTTGCAAGATTTAGTCATTTCCTTTTTCTTTCTTATCTTATCTTATCTGATCACATGACTGATCATCTAATCTAATCCTTCATCTTATCTATTAGTTTCACCTTCATACAGTCAAGACTCACGTCCTCTGACTTTAAACACTAAGGCTACGCCCTTAGAGAATGATGCCCATTTGGTGCCTTAATGATTCCTTATTTAGTTATATTGTTCTCATGATCATTTCCGTGCTGTGCACATCTTCTCTTTCATTTCCATCCTGTGCAAGGCTATGCCTCACAGCCCTTATTCATTTCCGCTCCTTCATTTCCATTCTTCACAGCCTCGAAGGCTATACTTAATCTCTGCCTTGATGGCTCTCACGAAGGCAACCCCTGACCATTAGGGCACAGGGTATGACTATATACGAATCATATCTATAGATTAAGTACAAACATGTACATACGAGTAAAATAGTATATAAACCCCAAGGGCTAGATGGATAACCTCTAGTCTAGTTCTCTTGGATTTTCCCCTTAAGTTCCACTCCTGAGCACAACTAGTGTTCACTCTTTCATCTTTCCTACTAGTCCACTGGTGTTTGCCTAGAGTCTCATTAGAGATCTTTGGGTGTTTCACTGGCATGCATTCTCTTTCAGGAATGTTGATATGGTTGCAGAATTGCATGAAGTGAAGAAGACCAGCATCATAGTTACTGTGTGTGTTCTGGTCCAAGGAATGAGTCATGACCTGAGAATGAATAAGAAAAGGTCAACTGTGAAGAATGTGAGTGAGATGGCTGAAAGAGTTTGAAGATGGCTGAGTCCAGAAGTTTGTCCTCAAGATCTTTTTGCCACTCCAGACTGAAGGGGGTGGTCCATAGCAGCAAGTGATCACTTATCAGAACAAGTGGGCAATGTGAGGAAGGAGTGATTTGGGATGAATTCCTCAGATTTCTTGGGGTGTGAGGATGTGATCTTTTAGAGGAGGAGGCTACCGCTAGATGAGTTGAAATTTGCAAGATAGAAAAATTGATCCAAAATTGAGCTGCTGCAGCCTCAATGTCAATACCAGCCATAAGTTTGTCAAAGGCATTTGGTTGGTTGTTGGTCATGTTTGAACCACTGAACAATGTCATCCAGAATTGAAGGAGACAGATTGAAATGAGTGGAAATATTAGGAAGTAAACTGCGTGAGATTGGGTCTGTAAGGTTGGTTTCAGAAGGAACATATAAAAGTGTGAGGGAAAGATTGCGATCCATTAGAATGACATTGAATCTCCTGATGCAGCTATTGACCATGTGGTTGCAACTGTGACCCTTGTTGAAGGCTTGGATAGCTCCTTCATTGTCATTTCTGATGAGTACATTGGAGTTGTGAATGCCTTTGAGGAAAATGAGACGGATAGCCAATTCAATGGCAATGGCTTCTAGCCATCCAATATCATGTCCTTCACCTGAGGATCCTTGCCAGTTCTTGATGGTTTTCCAACAGAACCATTAAGAGTCCCATATGAGATCTATGCTGTAACTTGAAGAAGCATTGACCCAAATGTTGTAGTCGCATGTGGGAGGCTTGGGGAGAAGTGAGTGTGGGGTAAGATGGTTCTGTAGGATATTAAGCCACCATTTCAGGTCAGAGATAACAGAATGAGGCATAAAATGATGTGAGTATTCATTCGGGAAGAAGGTGAGGCAGGAATAAACATTTGCAAGGTAGGAGTTTCCATGTGGGAATATGAAGGTACAGTGGTGCTCTCACCTTTATTTTTGGAAACTCATTGATGTTTGTAGGTATATAAAAATAAGAATAGTTGAATGATATATTTCTGACATTTGGAAGGAGTAAGTGTGACATGGTGATTGGGAATATCCCATAGGAAACTGAGGCAGTCTATCGTGTCTAGAAAGAGTTGTTCTTTTTTGCACTGCCAAGGAATGCCCAGAGGTGTGATGACTGTTTTGATGTGAGTAAGATTATAGTCAATTGGTATACTTCCCCATGTAAGATTCCAAGGAAGGATCTGAGATTGGAGGGAAGTCAGAAGATGACGATGTTGTCAACCCATTTTTTGGATGGGAAAACATTGAGTGATTTCCAAATGCGGAGAATAGCATTGGCGATTTTGCCTTGGAGTCCAGCTGCAAAGGCAATTTCAAAGGGGACATTGTGATCTAGGTAGAAATTGCCTTCAAAGAAGATGACAGTGTAACATTTGTGGTTGGGAGCGGATGGAATGGTGCGATAGGCAGCCTCAATATCCAATGAACAGGCTTGGGTACCTGGTGGAGTGTGTCGAATCTGGGAGAATAATGAGTTGTTGAAAAGGAAGGTTCCAAAATGATGTGTGTGCCTTCAAGCAAGCATTGAAAGAGAAACTGTGTGTTCAGATGATGCAAAGGCATTCACACAACATTGAGGAAAGGAAAGGATGGGGGGGATGATACATATGATGTTGGTGAACTTGTCAGCTGTCCCCCATCCAGTGGGATAATCTTTCAAGTTGATTTCATTGTTGACTAAGTAACCCATGGTTCCTTGATATGATATGTGGTGACAGACTCAGTATTTATCTGGAGCTCTATCTATACCTTTTTTGATTGCTACTTGTACTGGAGAGGAATGAAATGGTCTGATTTTGAGTTCAAGTTGATTTTTGAAGAAGGAACTGGAGAAACAACCAACATCAAGTTCACCCTGGATATACTTGGCAATGACTGAATGATATTGATAGGCACCTGGCAAATTATCTGAAGTGTAAGAACAAACAAGAGGCATGAAGGTGCCTAGGTAAAAACCATGACAAAGTTTGAAGGGAAGTTCTGGAAATAGGTGCAATAAACTGGCTTCTTTGAGGAATGAGTGAAAAGCATCAGCAGAGTATGGAGTAACTGTGCGAGTGAAGTCTGCATCATAATCATATGGAGTGATTGCAATGGATAAGTTATCAAAGTACATGTGAGGAGAATCTTGGTCCATGAGAGGAGACATATTAGAGTTTGTGGAGGAAGAAGTGAAGGAATCTATTGTGCAATGGTGAAATGCTTCGTAATCAGATACAGAGGCAAGAGAGAGTGGCATGAGTGGAGTTGCCACAGAGGGCACATGCATGATGGATAGGAGCATGGGGCTGCCTGCAGACTTTGTGTGAGTTGTTGAGGTTGAAAGTAATGCAAAGAGAAGAGTTATTGGAGCAACAGACAAGCTGTCCATTGACGACCTTGGAAAAAGTTGATTTGGCTTTCATTGTAGTCTCTTCCTTGCATTCAGAGAGACGATGACCGGTTCGTCCACAAATGATGCAGGTGGGATCAGACTTGGGTTTGAGGTTGGAGGAGGACTCATTGTCCTGAAAGGAAGAGTCTGAGAATTCACGACATTTGGAGTTTTTACGAGAAGAATCATAAGGTTCATAGTGATGAGAGGTGGAGAGACAGTCCTTGTGTGAGGTGAGGTTGAGAATATACTTGTTTGTTACTGAGTTTTTGGCTGCCTAAGAAGAGAGAAGAGATGTCATGAGAGATAAGAGAGGGAGAAAAGAGTGTGGCTAACCTGCAATTGCAGATACCAGTCCACCTCGTTATGTAAGAAGGGTTGAGCCACATAGTGGGAGTGAAGGTTCTGATCAAAGGTGAGAATGGCCTTGAAATTGGAGTGTAGGGCCTTATCAGATGATAACATCATGTAGTGCCACAGCCAGCGGTCATACACTTTAGAATCAGAGATGTCTTTTAGCCAGTTGAGATAGTGCTTCCAGGCCTTGTGCCATGTGAAAGCATTGAGCAAATTCTCAGAAGGGAAGGAGGAAAGGTCGAGGAGGTGGTGAGTGACACCAGCAATAGAATATTTGATCTTCTTGAGAGTGTGACCCTTGTGATGGAGGCATTTAGTGGTGTTGTCTGTGAAGAGAATGAGAGAAAGATATTGACCAGTGGCAGCCAGATCAGTGATGGTGGAGTGAATACCCAATCTGTAAGTGCTGTCAAAGGTGGTAGACATGGCAACCTCCTTTCTGACAGGAAAGAGGATTTTAGGAGTGGAAAGGATTGTTGGAGAGGGATCTGGCTTGATGGTGTTGAGTGCTTTCATTGCTTGTGCCTTGGAACCTGGTGATATGAGAGCAAAGGCAGTGATCCATTGTTGAGTCTGGGTAGTGGATTGAGATTGAGTAGTAGTTTGAGTTGCTGAGGTGGAAGAAGATTGTGTGATCAACTAATTTGCCGAGGATGAGGCTTGAGTGGTAGATGTGAAACATCAAAAGAACTCAAATAGAGAACTCTAGGCAGACACCAGTGCAACTAGAAGAGGAAGTGAAAAGAGAACACTACTGAGCTCAGGAGTGGAACTCAGGGGGAAAATCCAAGAGAACTAGATTGGAGTTTATTCGTCTAGTCCTTGGGGTTTATATACTATTTTATTGTTTGTACATGTGTGTACCTAATCTATAGATACTGGTTTGTATATAGTCATACCCTGTGCCCTAATGGTCAGGGGTTGCCTTTGTGAGAGTTTTCTAGATGGAGATTAAACATAGCTTTCGAGGCTGTGTGAAATGAAAATGAAGAAATGGTAATTAAAAAGGGCTGTGAGGCATAGCCTTGCACAGGACAGAAATGAAAAGGAAGATGTGTACAGCATGGAGATTATCATGGGGAACAATATATCTATATAAGGAAATATTAAGGCACAAGTGTGCATCAGTCTCTAAGGGTGTTGCCTTAGTGTTTAAAGTCAGAGGATGTGAGTTTTGACTGTAAGAAGATGAAAGATTAGATTAGATGGTTAGTCACATGACCAGATAAGATAAGATAAGAAAGAAAAAGGAAATCACTAAGTCTTGCAAAGACCTGTGATGGTAACTGGACTGTAACAAGATGAGGCTTGTGCAGGAGCCGAAACTGGCATGGTAGAGAGTGAGGAGGGTAAGGGAATGAGCTCTTCATCAGAGGGAACATTGGCTTCATCTGCTTGACCACAGGCTTGAAGTAATAAATTATGTGCAATACGTGTGGCATTTTCAGCGTTAATTACAGTGAGAGATGTTGGAGGATGGATTGGGTTGGTAGAGAAAAGAGCATTGGTATTGATAGAGGCAGAAGTCATGTTAGAGCAATAAGGGAAAGGGTGAAAAAGAGAGAAGGAGAGAAGAGCTGAGAGTGTGCACGAGAAAAGGGAAGGGAAGAAAGAAAGCTTGAGGGGACAACTCAGCCAGAGCATGATCTATATACTGCTTGTAGATAGATGTCAAGCTCTGATAGAAACACAAGCATGTGATCACGAAGCCCAAGCATGTGATCACGAAGCCCAAGCATGTGATCACGAAGCCCAAGCATGTGATCACGAAGCCCAAGCATGTGATCATGAAGCCCAAGCATGTGATTATGGTGTGACACTTTTGAATGCAACTGTCATGAAGGCACACTTCTGTGATGATCATTCACTGGCTCACTTGAGTCACAGAACTACCAATCTGAATGCTGAGCAGATTCTCACAGTAATATGACCTTTAGCCAATCAGAAACTCCATAATTTGTGTCTAAAAATTAATAATTTGCTGATTATGGGCTAAGTTTGAAATTTGATCAAGTGACTAATCAATGGATCAATTGAGATAAGTGTTCCAGATGAAAATGCAAGCTGACTGGAATGCCTGGGCCATATGGACTGGAGTGTCATTGCAGACCTTGTGGATGGGATCCAACATGCTCCAGACAATATGCTAATACAATTCGCATCAACGTCTCTCAATGGCCAGCTTGGTGAATATCTACAGAGCCTGAATCATGAAGACAAACTTCAAGCAATCTGAGCCTGTATGATCACATGGGTGGTAACCAAGGGCCATATCATTCCACACAAATTACAGCTTGAGGTGTCTCTAGCAATGCTACATCAATGCAATTTGATCATTATTGCTGGTACTGGTAGTGGGAAGATATTCTGTCTACTAATACCCCTGCTTCTCTGCCCAAAATCAATATCAATAATGGTTTTGCCACTGAAGTGCCTCCAATCAACACAGGTAAGGTAATCTATGATACTGACAATATAACAGACATGTTATTGCATCATAGGTGCTTGAATCTGAGTAGTACAGAATCAACACAATTGCAATCAATGAAGATACACCTAATGATGAAATGCTCTAAAAGGTAAATGAATTAGCTTTTCATCTAACTTGATTCTAACTTGCTCAATAGAATATTCAAGACAGTCACTATCAACATATAATAGTATTCCTGGAGCAACTTGGGCCATACAATGGCCACCTCCCTTGCCTTGCCCAACTTCTTCATGAAAATAGGTTGTTTGTTAACAGGATTGCATGGATTCATATAAACGAAGCACACAATATTCACATGGCTGGTCTACCCCACTATGATGAGATTGCTTTTTAACCAGCATACTGAAACAACCCTAAAGCAATACCAGGAGGTAGTGCAGGGAGATAATAGGTCCTTAAAACCAAGAACCAAGACTAGGAGTGGGCAGGTATCAAACCCAAGGGGATAAGGATGAGCCATCATATCTCAAGATAATCCCATACTAGAGGCAACCACACAAGGGTCCACTCTATGGCCTTAGGGGAAAACTCCAAGAGAACTAGACTTGGAATTCCAGTGCTAGGCTCCTGGCTTTATATAGCCTCAAGCTATGTATGTATATGTTTGTATCTAATCTAAGATACATCTATATAAGGTTAAATATCCCAGCATCATGTTCTACATGAGGCAAGGAGATTAAAGGGGCTGTGATGCACCAGGCATCAAAATGGAAAAGAAGCATACAAAAAATGAAAGGCATGCTGCAGTAGCAGGCTGTGGCAGAATGGAAGCATATAAGATTTAATAGATACCATAAAGGGGCATATGGAGAAGGAGATCAAAAGGGCAGTGCATGGATCTAGAGTGCACAGCAATTTAGCTAAAAGGAGAAAGATCCATCTCAGATAGATCTGCATAGAATCTCAGGGTCTAAGGGTTTAGGGGTGCACAGCACTAGGCATGAGGCATATACATGTAAAAGGGGATTAAAAAGAAGGAGATTAAAAAGAAGGCTATGCAAGAGTTTTGAAACACCCAAAGAGCTATCTCTGATGAGTTAAGAGCAAATACTGGACTGAGTAGAACTCAAGAATGAAAATATAAAAGAAGCTATCTTTTAGTCTCCTGCAGAGGAGGGTTGAGTGAAACTCTAAGGGGAAACTCCAAAGAGAACTAGACTGGCAAACCAGGCTTGTTATGGTTGCATTCTATGCTAACCTAACAAGGCTCAGTTACTACTGAACCTAAGAGTAAAGAACACTTTTCTTCTTTCTTTCTTTCTTATCTCTCTTGATCTTATCTTATCTTCTTATCAACCTCTTTATCTTATCTTATCACATTAGATCAGGTTATCTGATCTTATCCACATCTTATCTAACATCTTATCCTTATCACAGGATTTAGATTCCTTTATGTCATATAGCTGTGTATCTAGACTCTTGCACAGCCCTTCCTCTTTATTTCCATAGCTGTGCATCTAGACTCTTGCACAGCCTTCCTTTTAATTTCCATGCTGTGCATCTAGACTCTTGCACAGCCTTCTTTTTTAATCTCCTTTCTTTTCATCTCCTTCTTTTTAATTTCCTTCTTTTAATCTCCTTTTACATGTACATGCCTCATGCCTAGTGCTGTGCACCCCTTAACCCTTAACCCTTAGATCTATGCACTGCCCTCTTTAATCTCCTTCTTCATATGCCCCTTTATGGTATTTATTAAATCTTATATGCTTCCATTCTGACACAGCCTGCTGTTGCAGCATGCCTTTCATTTTATGTATGCTTCTCTTCCATTTTGATGCCTGGTGCATCACAGCCTCTTTAATCTCCATGCCTCATGTAGAACATGATGCCTGGCTATTTAACCTTATATAGATGTATCTTAGATTAGGTACAAACATGTACATACATAGCCTGAGGCTATATAAAGCCAGGAGCCTAGCACTGGAGTCCCCAGTCTAGTTCTCTTGGAGTTTTCCCCTAAGGCCATAGAGTGGACCCTTGTGTGGTTGCCTCTAGCATGGGATTATCTTGAGCTATGATGACTCATCCTTATTCCCTTGGGTTTGATACCTACCCTCCTAGTCTTAGTTCTTGATCTTGAGGATCTACTATCTCCCTGCACTACCCCCTGGTATTGCTTTAGGGTTGTTTCATCTTATGTATATTTCTATTGTATGTATATGTTTGTATTGTATCTATGATATCTCTCCATGTATGGTTAAATACCTGTGTTACTTATGTGCAGAGATTAAATAGCATAGCCATGAAATGGAAGAGAAGGAACAGTAATGAAATATATGATGCAATAGCATGGCTGTGGCAGAATTGAAGAAAAGCATGTCATAGTCATTGAGGTTGTGATGGAATGGAAGCATGCACTACACAGATATTAAAGAGGGCTGTGAGGCATAGCCTTGCATAGGGCGGATATGATTGTGGGATCATATATAACTATATCGGAATCATCTAGATTCTTAAGATCTGATCTAATATCTATGAGTCTCTGAGAATGTGACATCTCAGTGTTTAGAGTCAGAGGTCATGTGACTTGACTATGGGAAGTCCAATAAGATGATCAGTGATCTGGTCACGTGATCCAATAAGATAAGATAAGGAGAAAAAGAATTGAAAAAGTGAAATACTAGCATCAACTAGTGACAATGTTAGAATTGCTAGGATGTGACCATAACAAGTCTAGATGCACAGCTATGGAGATTAAAAAGAGGGCTGTGCAAGAGTCTAGATGCATAGCTATATAACATAAAAGATTCTAGATCCTGTGATAAGGATAAGATGTTAGATAAGATGAGGATCAGACACATTGCTGACAAATTTGAGCTGCCCTGACCTGGACATTTGGCAGCCAGATAGATGATACATAGTACAGTGGTCACACAGTATGTTCATCAGACATTGCAGTGGGCTCAGAAAATGATATTGCATGTATTCATGGATATTGTTTGGCAAAAGGAGGAAAGGGCAAGAAAGATCAGAGACTGATGTAAAGTGTCTTCAAGTTGTATGATGGATGAGGTGTTGAGCCAAGAATAATTTAAAGATACTTGGTGAGAGTATAACCCCAAGTCACAATGAGCAAGCTTGAACAGCAGTTGATGATCCCAAGACAGCAGGACCAAGCACAGAGGTAATCAGCAGACTAGCAATAGGGGAGTGAGTGTGACATTACTCACTAAGCCCCTTTATCCTAGTTCAGGATAAACATGATGTGGTAGAGTGATGATAAGAGTGGGAGTTGAGTGAATGTGGGTCTGAGTTGTTTAGCTACTAGCAATTACATGGTAGTGGAAGAGGGACAACTGGAATTCACTATAGTACAGGGCACAGAAACTAGGCTCTTATATACATGTTCTACATAAGGTTCAGTTGGAGATCTAATACTGACTAAAATGGCAGACAATAGAGAAAAGAACAATAGGAATCTAAATATGGAAAGAGATGAGTGCCATCTATAGTAAAGGTCTATATTAGGTCTATTGGTCTGTGCAAGTGGTTCTAATAATAGAAAGATCTCAGTAAGCATATCAAATAGTTGACTGAGCATAAGGAATAAGAATAGATTATAACATCATAAAGAAAAGTGACATCATAGATAAGAGATAAGAATCCAGATCTGGAGTTTTGTGATCTGTCCCTGATATCTGACTCATGACATGGAGTTCCACTGTCATTCCTAGGGTTTAGGGCACAGCAAGTCCTGAAGAAGTCATTGGTCATATAGCAAGGTGACACCTTCTCAGGGTCAAATGTCAGTCATGAGATACTATATGACTGGGTATGTGTCCAGATATGAATCTGGACTAGATCTCAATATCTATATGCCAATATTAGAGGAAGTCTAGCCTAATAGGATAGTTACCAGCATAAGCTGTCAAGCTGATATGTCCAAGCATTGATAAGCATAAAAGGAAATACTAGTGACCCTAGGATAACCAGTAGGTGTCATCTGTTATGTTTTCTTTTTCCTTGTTACATTTATGAACTTACTTTTCTTTTTGCTTGATTACTCATCCTATTCTCGTCATCATCCATTCCCTTCGTATCTCCCACTTGCTTCATAATCAAGCTTATATTCTCCACACAGCTTTGTTTCATTTCCATTTCATTTTCATCCTTATCTATACTTGCCCTAAACTACCTTGGGTCATATATAAACCCAATGTCAATACCTTGTAACTCAAGCTAGATCTTACCTTCCTTCCTGTATTGAATCTCCCTTCTCACCTTGAAATCTCAAAAGGCTTAAGTGTCACTTAAAGATATCTTTTCACCTCCAAGAACCTTGATCTATTGTCCTGGGCTTCCTAGTCCTAGTGATCCTCCATTTCCATCGTCTCAAAATCCCCTTGACAATTGTTCTTGTCTATTGCACAAGAAGGACTTCCCTCTGCCAATGCTTGACCTTAAACCCTTGATCCTATGTGTTAAGCCCCCTTTACCTACTAAAGATCTATGTTCACTTCCTAACCACAGACTGAGCATAACACATCCCATGTTTGGATTGGCTTTAGCCAGCCTTACCAGCCTCATGTACTGCACAATCCCCACCTCTCTTTGCTATCATCATATCAGATTATTCAGATCTATTCAGTATCACACCCTGCACATACTTCACCTTATGGATGTTTATCTCAACCATCACTGTATTTTTGGATTGGCTTTGGCCAATCTCACATAACCAGGATCCCCTATCTGAATCATTCCCATTCTAGCAGCAGTCATTAATAGAATAATGGTGTTCTTATTAAATTTGAATATCATATTGTGCTATTACATGTTGTTCAATGGCCATACTGCATGATATTTACTTTCTTGTATTGAAGCCAAATGTTTCCAAACACTGTGAATATTGTTAACCACCACCATCATAACTGCAATCTCACCCTTCAGCAACCATTCAGCATTTTAGTATGAGTCTCCTCGCACAATTCCAACTTGAGCATGCCAACAGATCTGGCAACAACACTGAAGGGACAGCACCTGCAGATGAAGCAGCTGACACTCATTTCAACAATTTCAGCTGATTTTATTTTCCACCCAGTTTCCCTGTCAATGAACAGTCTGGCACTCTTGAGCCCCCATCTTGTGCTCAACGACTATGAGAGCACTCTGACTTTGCTGAAAAAGCACTTGAGCAGGAATTTCAGCAGAGGCACAAATGCTGCTGTCCTGTCCAGGGATGCAGAAACCTTGAACTCACCAAGGATGTACTCACTGCTTTTGCAGAGGTAAGTTCTTTCTGTCTCTGTTAGCATATACTGATAGAATATCCAGCTTGAGATGCCTGAGATGCTTATCACTATCTTCAGAAAATACTGAAACACCCAAAGATCCTGAATAGGACTCTAGGCAATCACCAGGGATACTAGGAAAGAAGCGGAGGAATGTGAACACTTAAGTGCTCTCGAGTGGAACTCAAGGGAAAATCCAAGAGAACTAGACTGGAGGTTATCTGTCTAGCCCTTGGGGTTTATATACTATTCTACTATATGTACATGTTTGTACCTAATCTATAGATATGTGTTCATATATAGTCATACCCTGTGCCCTATCGGTCAGGGGTTGCCTTCGTGAGAGCCATCAAGGCGGAGATTAAACATAGCCTTCAAGGCTGTGTGGAATGGAAACGAAGTAGCAGAAATTAATAAGGGCTGTGAGGCATAGCCTTGCACAGGATGGAAATGAAAAGGAAGACGTGCACAGCATGGAAATAACTGTGAGAACAATATAACTATAAAAGGATTAATTAAGGCACCAAGTTGGTGATAAGTCTCTAAGGACGTAGCCTTAGTGTTTAAAGTCAGAGGACGTGAGTCTTGACTGTATGAAGGTGAAACTAATAGATAAGATGAATGATTAGATTAGATGATCAGTCACGTGATCAGATAAGATAAGATAAGAAAGAAAAAAGAAAACGACTAAGTCTTGCAAAGACCTTGTGACGGTAGGACCATAACACTACCCCCTCTCTATGAATCAGATTCCAGACAATTGAAAGGAGTTTGCTTTTTTGATATTTCGGTTAACGGCTCCGGCCACTTTTGAAAGTTGAGCAGGAATTGCTCGGGTGGGATGTTCACTGCTCTAGGCGCTGAAGGGTGGGAATGGTGGTATTCACGTAATGCTCCCGTGGCATTGGTGAGGTTCGATCGCGGTTCCCAAGTGTGATCTGTGTCATCGTAGCCCTTCCAGTGGACTAGATATTCGAGTTTTTTGTTTTTAAAACGAGAGTCGACGATGTGATCAACCTCCCATTCGTTGTTTCTGTCTTCCGTGACCTGGACTGGTCCCGGGTGGTGCGAGGCTTGTCCCTCCATCCGCTCCTTGTACGGTTTGACTCGTGAGACATTCACAACAGGGTGGATCTGCATGGATCTTGGTAGTTTTAATTTAATAGCGTTAGGACCTGCTAACGATAGAATCTCGAAAGGACCTAGCCATCTTTCACTGAGCTTTCTAGAAGCGCGTGTTAGGCGTAGGTTCTCGGTGGAAAGCCAAACTTGTTGGCCAATCTTGTACTCCGGTGGTACAAATCTGTGTTTATCTGCATTGAGCTTCATTTGCTCTTGCGCTGTCTTTAGGTTCTCCTTAACTGATTCCAATGTTAAAGCCATATCTGAACCGAAGGTTTGTGCTGACGGTGCCTTATCGGATGAGATAGGTTCAATTCCTAATCTTAGCTGATACGATCGTGTGACTTCGAAGGGTGACTTCTTAGTCGCAGAATGGGTTTTAGAGTTTATACTGAATTGAGCGACGGCTAGCCAATCGCTCCACACTTCTTGCTTATCAAAGCAGAAGATGCGTAAGAATTTTCCAACTTCCTTGTTAACAATCTCGGATTGCCCATTGGTCTGTGGGTGAAAGGAAGTGGAGAGTTTTGTTTCGATTCCCAGTGCCTTGTTAAGCTCCAGCATAAATTGGGACGCAAACTGGGGGCCTCTGTCCGAGGTGATAGAACGTGGAAGTCCATGATGCTTCCATACGTTATCAAGGAATAACTTCGCTGTGTCAAGGGCGGAACATTTTTCTGTGCATGGAATCAATTCCACTTCTTTTGATAGCCGATCAACGACTGTGAGAATAGCGTTATAACCATGGAAATCAGGTAATCCCGTGATGAAATCGGATGTGATGTGTTCCCAAGGGGTTTGCGGAATTGGCAACGGTTGTAATAAGCCAGCTGGGGCTATGTTCGTGCCTTTGAAACGTTGACATGTTTCGCATCTAGCGATGTAGTCAGGAGTGAATATGGCCATTCCGGACCAATAGTAGTTGCGCTGCAACAGGTCTAGGGTTTTCTCATAGCCAGGGTGTCCGGCTACGAGGGTATCATGGTGTTTCTTGAGGATCTCCATCCTGAGAAGGTTGGACTCTGGTACGTACAGACATCTGTAGGTGTCGTAAAGACATCCATCACGTTCTTCACTGATGGTATGCTTTTTCTGAAGTTTTTGGACTTCTGCTTCGCTGAGCAAACAAGTCGCATTAAAGATTTTCTGTTTTAGGATTGCCCCATCATCCGCTATCAAGATACTAGATCTGATTTTGTCTGGGGAGATAACAATAATGCCTTTATTATCCTCCTCGATTCCTTCCATGTGGTCTTCTCATCTAGAGAGAGCGTCTGCTTTACCCATGGATGGTCCTGGTTTGTAATGCCAAGACATGTTGAACCAAGATAGGTACATTGCCCAGCATGCTTGTCGGCGATTGAGATCCTGTCTCGTCATGAACCATTGCAAGTTGGCGTGGTCGTTCCAAATTTCAAATTCGAACTTAGCACCTTCTAGATGGTGCTGCCATTGCTCTAAAGCTTGTATAACCGATAACATCTCTTTATCGGCGATGAAGTAATTCCATTCCTGCGGAGTCATAGTGTTATGTTTCTCTCTTTCCCTCTCTTTTTCGACACGTTTCAATGGACTTATTTTCTTTTTGCTCGATTACTCACCCCATCTCTGTCATCACCCGTTCCTTTTGCATTTCCCACTTACTTCGTAATCGAGCTTACATCCACCACGCTACCCAACACTCATCTCCACCTCATTTATCTTCCTGTACTCACACCCACCCTAAAGTATCTCAAGTAGTACTTAAACTCGACACCAATACCCTGTACCATAAGCTAGATCTTACTTTCCTTCCTGTATACAAACTCCTTCCCTCGTCTTGAAGCCTCGAAAGACCTGAGTGCTGTTCACCAGCCTCTCCTTACCCTTGACCCTCGACTCGTCGCTTTGGGACCTCCTTCCCTCGCGACTCCTTCGTCCCCATCGTCTGAGGAATCCCCTTGGCGACCGTCCTTGTCCGTTGCACCAAGAGGAATCCCCCCTTGTTAACGTTCGACTTAGAACCCTTGACCCTACTCGTTGAGCCTGTCCCTTGCCTATTGAAAGTCTATGCTCGCTGCCTAACCACGGACCAAGCGTAACACATAGCATGAGAGGAGAAGGCAACGGGATGCCAGGTTCCTTCCTTCTTGATAGATAGGACTGCGCCTGTTGCGAAGTCGCTCGCATCGCACTCTAGGCGATATCGACAAGTGTCGTTGGAGTAGGCTAGAACCGGTGCAGTGGTAAATGCTGCCTTAAGCGTTTCAAACGCTGTGTTCTGTGGTTCTTCCCAACAGTAAGGTTCGTTCTTCTTGGTTAGGTCATGAAGGGGTCTAGCCACTTTCGCGTAATCCTTGATGAACCTTCTATAGAAGTTCGCCAAACCTAAGAAGCTCTGAACGCCTTTAACTGTTTTGGGCACGGGTCATTCCCTAATAGCTTTAACTTTATCACCCTCCATGGAGATACCGTCTTGTCCGACAATCATCCCAAGGAAGTCAACTTCCTTGACTGAGAGGGTGCATTTTTCTGGTTTTATGAAAAGGTCATTTTCCTTCAATCTCTGAAGAACTTCTAGAACGATCTTGTCGTGTTCTTCTTGATTGTCAGTTTTCGTAAAGATAAGAATATCGTCAATATAGACCACAATGACGCCGTCCATGTCGGCAAAGATGTCGTTGACCATCGCTTGGAAGGTGGCGGGGGAATTGCAAAGTCCGAAATACATAACAAGTGGCTCATAAGCTCTGTGGAAGCACGTAAACGCTGCCTTCCATTTGTCGCCTTCCTTGATGCGCACATTGTTGTATCCCCACCTAAGGTCCATTTTCGTAAATAATTTAGCTCCTTTAAGCTTCTTGACTAGCTGCGAGATCAAGGGTAACG
>QFEI01000792.1:0-12938 GCA_003316145.1 Neoboletus magnificus | reverse complement strand
TTTCCACCTCGCCGTCCCGCTCCCTGCCTTGAACCGTTTCACACTCGCGTCGCGCGAGCATGGCACAGCCAACAGATAATCAGCGGCCTCCGGGTTTTCTCATGGCCCTCTGGTTCTCTTTCATTGCATTTCTAGGGAACCTCTTCAAGAAGTCACCGTCCGCCGTCACCCTCCCACATCCAGTCACTGCCAGGTCACCAAAGCTGAAACCCAACACCGTCCCGGCAAGGCCCACCTGTGCACCTGTCAGGGTGTCACATCACACTCCATATACCACTCGGGTAAAAGAACCGACGCCCCTGAAGCATCCTACGTCCGCAGTAAGCTCTCCCATATCCTCGACCGCCCGTACGAGCCCTGCCTGTCGCTCCCGGTCCACAACGCCGAAACGCGCCGTCACCGACCCTGAACACATCTTCCACCCTCCTGCAAGTCCCTTTCCAAATATATCGTTGTCGGGCATCTTCGCGACACCACCGCTGTTAGCGTCCCCCTGCCTCACTTCCGACATCGGGCTTGCGCTCACGAGTCCCCCCAAGGTTCAGGCTCTGATTCCCATGGTATCACCAGGCAGTCCATCTCCTTTTCGGGGTTCTTATGGACCTACAACACCTTCGTTTCACACTCTTCACTCAAGGTCGCCTCGTACACCCAGAACGCCGTCCTCTACGGTAATAGTCCAACTTGATCGCAGCACAATCTCTCCTACCACAATGTCCGACGGAAGTCTGGAGGTCATTTCGCTCGGCGATCGGCGTGGCTTTGTAGGTTCCCCAGTCAGGGTAGCGGACATTGGGCGACTCCCTTCTCCTTGGAGCCCGACCGGAAGAATGACATCCTCGGACGTTTGGCTCTCCGTTGATGGGATGCTCATGAACGCTGCCGGCCCTGTGGACGATAATCCCGCTCAGTGCCTGCTTGCCTCATTGACCATGTCGAGGATCTGCACATCTCCCCTGTACTCGTCCTCCTCGGCTCTCGATGCTCTCGGTATCTCCGTATTCGTTAATCTAGACGGGGTGGGAGACCATTTATCCAACGAAGGTAACATTGCCGATGCGAATGATGATCCGACCAATCTTCCCAAGTTGAATGAAGTCCGTGATGAAAACCGTCCAATGCTTGTCACCCAGGGACCACAGACCCCTCGCAAGAGACGGGAGACCCTTCCTTCCGTCACGAGATCCGGTGTTCCTAGCCACAGCTCCCGGGCCACCAAATGTCTTTCAACCCCTTTAACCAAACTAGACAATACCGATATCAGCTACGTTCGCAGTGTCAGTTCCATTTCTTCCATTGCGTATGAACTTCGATTGGGATTGTTTGCGGAGGGGAAGAGTATGACAGCCATCGAGAACATCATCTCCATGCTCGATCAAGCGAGTCCGACATCAATACTACCGCAACACGATTCGATGCAACTCGTAGAGGCCGTTTGACCGGACTTGGTATACCTCGTCTTATCTCATGTCAGCGTTCTGTGTGTTAAACACCCCCTGAATCGCCTTTCTTTCCGAATGCTTGGGACATGTGTATGTATTCGTGCTCATTTGTTGATGTATTTGGCCCCTTTGATGCTCCCGAATCGCGAGACGTCCATTCTTTTGATGATTACTCCAGTCTGCTGGCGAAGCGCACGTCCGTCTTATGGCCAGGATCCTGTCATGCAGGGACGAACGAAGCATAACGGAGCCACACACGGATACGGTTGGTGTAGTATAAACCTAAACGATTGTCGTCGGCTCAGGGTCGGACATCGAGCCAAATGAACTTGACCATGTGGTGTCCATGAGTCCCCGCAACCTTTTCCCGCAACGCAAGGTGGGGGGTTTTCTTACGACAGGTACGGTCTACCACCAAACGACGGTCACACACTAGCCTCGTGGAATGGAGCCAGCCCCTCCGTTCGGCTCCGAATCTGGGGACGCGAGAGTTTTTGGGTTCGATGGGGGGCTCGGGCCAAGAGTGGATGTGGAGCGTGCTGAATGTTGTTTTCAACGAGTCCTGTGACGGAGGGAAGACGTTTATCGTATCGACCCTGCGTTATCTTCCCGGCCATCATGTGTGTGGGGGTTCTGATACGCCCACTGAATCCCGATTTATAATAATCACCCGTGTCGTGTCGGTTGTCGATCTTCCACTCAATGGTTGTACCCTTGCGACACGACATCCGCCAGCCCCGAATAATTCAAAAGGAATGAGTCCGCGAGGCATGCGCCTTCTAGGTACAGGGTTGCATTATCAGTGTCGTGTTGATCCGGCACATGCATGCACGTTGATGATTACTGGCAAAGTCACGATCATCGAAGGGGCCTCGAAAGTCTGATTATTCGACCGTACACGAGAAAGAAGGGTTTAAACGTTTACTACTCGCGGAACTCGGAATTTGAAAGTCGTCCCATGCGGATTGGAGGATGAGGGGGAAGACTAGGCGGCGTGAAAGGGTGATGGTGGTTGTGAAAAGGGGCGAGTCGGGCAATGTTCATGCGGCGTGTGACACTCTCGTCTCCTTTCATACTTGGCTACTACCAGCCTGCAAGCTCTGGCAGGCCCGTCAAGAGGTAGTGCAACTTTTCGAGTGATACGGTCTCAACTCGCCTTATCGATCCAGGTGAATCCCATTTTCCTCCCCTCGTCGGATCTAAATCTGGGTTTTCCAACCCCTGCTCGGATCCAGGTACACTCGGGGATCCTACCCGGGATACCCGTTCTTTTCATGACAAGTATCTAGTAACCGAAGCGCACGCCCTTGCATCATGCCACCGTATCAGCCTGAACGAGGAACGGCGGAGTTATTGTAACCGTTGGTGCAGACTAAACCATCAAGTATCGTCCGCTCAGGGTCAAACGAATGAAGCTAGGCACACCAATCTCCAACGCGTCCACCTCGCACGGGGGTGTCGTACGACAAAAGGCCCCCCTTCTCTTGATCGCATCAGACGGGGTTGCGCCACTGATCTTGATAGGCCGGAGTTTTCCATTCTGAAAAGGCAGGCTCCTGCTGATAGTCTACGATCCATACGATCCACACTTTACTTCACTGCCCCGATTTGGTCGCACAAGCTACCGCTCGATTCCGATTCGGTGATCAAAGTGGGTGCGGAGCGCTGAATGTGTTATCGTGCCGACCTGCGTATCTCCCTGGCTGCATTATGGGGATACGTCCGGGTCCGATTACAATTCAAGTTGCACGTCTGCGCGTGTTCGTCCTAACCTGATCTAGCGTCGAGTCCACGTAACGAGATGGCCCCATGGTGCGTTTGTCACAAGCGTTCTATTACACTTACTCGTTTACTTATCAGATTGTGCTGGTAGAACACCCATGCCAAAATCAGCGATGACGCTATGCAGTGTCCTACGTCGCCGTCGGTTATCTCTCGTCCAAGGGCGGCTCGATGAATGCTACTAAGCACGCAGCACTGTAGGTTTTCAAATCTCTTACGAAAGTATGCGGCGGCGCCCAATCACTCCACAACTCTGATGCACCGCATCAAAGTAGCCCCGAATCGACCGTAAACCGTTATGTGTGTGTAATCGAACCGGTGCTCGTGTCGCATCGCGAACGGACATGAGAAGCGACCGTGGGACCTCAACTGCCTATATGTTTGTACCTGGTATCTTTTCTTGTTTCTCTGAGATCCATTCCCTAATACGCCCGTAACGGATGGTGTTGCATGAGTAATCACCGTATCGTATTCCGGACCAACAACCCGAGAAAGAGGTTGGTTAACGAGCTGCCATCGTTTTTATAACAGAAAAAAAAACAGATCGCCGAATCCCCATTTCGGATCCTTTGCGGACGAAGCCGAGTTCTGATTCTTCTTCAACTCTTATCGTCTAGTGTCGTGACAGCACCAAACGCACACTTGACACGCGCAGTCGAGGGGCGAGGTCACCGCTACTCGACTGAGGCAATTTCAACGTTGGTAGGCGTAAAGACTAGCCACAGTGATGACGCATCGCTTTCGCGAAAAGCAATCGTGACGAGTTTTTCCGGCTAAAGAGGCCCGTCTGATTTCAGAGCGGTCTCCACACGACCAACACTCTATTTCAAACTGAGTCGTCTGCGTCCACTTTGATTTTACGTGAGGTACCCACCTTCGCACTCCGCAGTGCAGACATTCATATCAGTTGCGCATCAGATTGATACTTGGGGTTACCAGCAACTGCCACCAGTTTAAACTTTACTGATATCTACGCCGTGCAGTTGGCGACGCGGACATCTTATCAGACTCGAGAAAGGAACTATGTTCCCGTTTGGTCTGATGAGGTGCTGGATATGAAACATCGTGGATTTATTCACCTAAAGGGCCTAACTTGATTGCAGGGTGTGGGACGAGGGAGTTTTCGACCAGCACGGTTGAGGGAGAAAGAAAACGCGTGAAGTCGCCACGAGGGGCCGGGTAACGTAATTATGGGGTCGGGTCCTTCCGAGAATGAATTGAGCCCGAGGGGTCGAAGCCCCTCCGTACCAAGCATTGCAGGGCATTCACCATCCCCTTCCATCCGATCTACCATCATGTTCGCCGCACTTTTGTGAGTATACTCTCATGACCCGCTGTTCTGTTCTCAGAAATTTATCAGTAACTCGTCCACCACCGATCCAAAGTCGCCCAACTTCTATCCTGTCTCAGGCTTCGAGCCCAAGACCTCCGCCTCTGACTTGTTTGGTGATCTTCAACCAAGGGACTTGGAATGGACGTGTTCTGGTGGTTTTGTCACAGAAACACAAACATTTTACTACTTCCTTGAGGATGAGACCTTGTTGATGTGGCAAGTCATTCACTCGTCCATTGGGTCAGTCTTATCATCCATTTAACCTCTCACGGAATGACCAACGCCTAAAGCTAGTATGTGGTACCCAACGATCCAGTTCACGTGCAAGATATACAACCCTAATACCAAAGAGACAACCTGGCGCTCCATCAATGTTAACAACTTCGTCACCCCTCCCGCAGGTTTAGATAAGCGCTCGTGCAAAGCAGATCAGTTTTCCATCACATTCAAACCCTCCACGGACACAGCCTACCCGGAGACGTACGTCGTTCGTGCCAACCTGTCAGACGACCTTCAGCTGTCCTTTGACATTTCCCGTCCTGTCTCGGTACCTGGTTTCAAAGTCGGCCAAGGATCAAAAGGAGGGTTCTCCTATTTTGGTTCAGACGTGAACAAGCCCGATGGATACGTCGTTCATCGTTTCTGGCCTCACAGCATAGCAAGCGGCCACATCATCCACAAAGGCCAAGCCATCGCTGCCAAAGGCATCGGCATGTTCGTCCATGCCATCCAAGGCATGCGCCCAAACCTCGTCGCTTCTCGATGGAATTTTGCCAACTTTCAGAGCCGCGCCCATGGAGGTGTCTCTGCCCTTCAGATGGAATTCACCACGCTTGATACGCATGGGAGACATGGTGCTGGGTCAGGAGGGGTGACCGTGAACGTTGGTTCGCTTGTACTCGGTGGCAAATTGGCTGCCGTGACCGCGGAGACCAAGTGGCCTGATGAAGTGCCCGAGGAATCAGCACCCGTTATCTCTCGCGTGACACACATCGAACCCGTACAGGATGCCGATACGGGTTACAGGAAGCCTAACGCACTCGACTTTCGATGGGCAGGGCCGTCGATATTTACTGTCCCTCAAAATACTATCTCCGCTTCGCTCTACGTTGACGTAGGCGACCTCGCCCACCCAAAAGGTCTGGTAGAGAAGGTCGATGTATTGGCGGAGATACCTTATGTGATCAAGACGATGGTCAATTATGTTGCAGGGACCAAGCCATATATCTACCAGGTCGGTTTCATGATCCGGTGTGCGGTATTTACTGATATATGGTGTTCTATTGCCAGTGGTACAACAAGGTGAAGCTGCTCGTACGTGGTCAAGACAACATCATCCCTGGGCTATCGGACGGCTTAGAGATCGATGGCCACTTGTTCAATGAGGCTTCTTTCATCTCCTAGTTGGCGATCTAGAAGGATAATTTTTTTCAATCATTTCGGATCGTAACAACTAGTCGTACATCTAGCTATCACAACGTACGAAGTGTTAGCCTCGAGGGATACATAACTGTGTCGAAAAAACAAAACAAACTTGCAGCGAGATCTTCTCAAACGTGTCTACGGATCCTGTCGTCTCGCTCAGAGGAACGACTGATAAACCAGCAGGGGAATTTGACGGGTCGCCTAAAGAACCGTCCGCATACGGTCAGATAGCAATGGAGTGCTCGTGATCACGTACACTGAGATGCCTGTCGTAAACTGCTTCTTCACATGGATTTCCTTGCCATCCGCACCTCTTGCTTTCGCGATGCGGAAGGTGGCAAGAATGGACACTATAGCTGTCCACAGGAATGCTTCGGCTGCAAACCGTCCTGGACCTGGGAGGACATGAGCGGGATGAGCGAAGAGACTGGGGAAGATGCTCACAAATCCGCCGACCGAGCCCAAAGATTGGGTTCGCCGAGATTGGTGGCCCATCTCCGAGCTTGCCTTCCTTGGACAAGAACCTCTCGGGCTTGAAGTCATCGACATCACTGAACTTGTCCTCATCCCGGCCTATCGCCCTATTCATGACGAGTGGTCA
This sequence comes from Neoboletus magnificus, assembly GCA_003316145.1. Classification (NCBI taxonomy): domain Eukaryota; kingdom Fungi; phylum Basidiomycota; class Agaricomycetes; order Boletales; family Boletaceae; genus Neoboletus; species Neoboletus magnificus. The sequence goes on along the minus strand of QFEI01000792.1, from coordinate 6,355 downwards.
AAAACGTTGACAAAGGCAAAAAAATTGCGCAGTGTCTTTACCAGACATTAATTAGGACAAGTGCACCTATAGACAACGAATCAGCCTCATACGTCATGTGGAATCGGATCCTGTGCGCACACACCTTTAGGGATGTAATAGCCCTCATACACGTCTTCACTGGAAGTCGCATGGGGTATACCTGAAAAGATCGTTACCAGTTATCACAAACGGGGGCGTCTCTTGGAGCTTGCCTAGTGGGGATGTCGGATTCCATCTGACGAGCTCGCACAGAATAGCGTCCACGTATGGGAGCGACGGCCTGTCGTCGAAATGTGGAAGCCTATCGTTACCAATAACAGAATCAATTTCTGCCTGGGCTTTAGCCTGCACCTCGGGGTACAAAAGCATTGCGAGAATGAACGTGTGGAGGGTAGATGAGCTCTACAAGTGAATGAATACAAGTAACAGGCACGAGATGGCGGCGGCATCATCACGCACCGTCTCAAATCCAGCTATCGTGTGGTTGTGTTGACGTTAGAATTCAGCAGGACGGAAATCGGACTCACCAATGAACATTGTTGCCGCTGCTGATTTAATGGCGTATTCTTGTTTATGGTGATCATCCTTTTCGTCCAGCCGGGCCAAACAGTCGGCAACCATGGACGGCGGGGCATTGCCAGCCTTCTGTTGGGGAAATGAGTACTGTGTTCCATATCCGTCGGACCTGAGAACTCGCTATGTCACACCATTTGATCTTTGACCCGGTTAAACGGGTCATTAAGAACCCGAGCTGCAAGCTCCCTCCCGTATATACCCTCCCGCCATAATCCGGCCCCTGGAAACCACCCGGGAAGCTTTTCGACTAAGTGTGGAGGTGAAACAGCCGAAGGCAGCCGAAGATTTGTAACATACGGAGGGGAAATGCCAAAAGGATCGCACCCCGTTCGGGCGAAAGCACCCTCGCAAGCAGGTCCACCAGTGACATCACAGTTTTGACCATCGGATCATCCTTAGCCGTCGGTTCGTAGCCGTATGCAAGGGCCATGACATTTGAGGCCACATAACTATCACATGGCCATCAGGAGGAGGAATTAAGGAGGGTGGAAGGACCTCTGACCTCTTGATATGCGGCTCGAATTCTGCTGGATCATCCAGCAAGTTTGTAAGAAGTGTACGCACCCTCTTCAGGCATACCTCTCGGCTGTGTGCTTCAGACTCTGCACGGAAAGCATGCTGGAAAAGCTTCCTGTGAAGTCTCCATTCGTCACCGTACGGTAACATGACCGTATTAAAGTCTATGCCGAACCTTGTCATTACCCGGTCAGCATGCTGCATGTCATTGATAGGGAAGAAAATATAGTATACATTGAATTGGCTTTGAGCACTGGGCGATCGGAGTACAGCGATGATCGCTGATCCAACAACGCTCGTGCGGTCTTCTCCGTGTTCAGGATGACGAATGTTTGACCAAGGAGCCGCACATGTAGTAGATTGCCTGTCACTTTTCAGCGTGACGGTACCCCTGTCAAAAACCCAGCTTACCGTATTTCTTCTTCCATGCAGTGTATGTTAACCACGGCTCGGCAGTATTCACCTGGAGGATATTTCCGACGAGTGGAAGGGGTTTCGGACCTGGGGGAAATGGCAGGCCGCGGGATTCTGAACTTCTGTTGGAAATGAATATCAAGAGCAAGACAAGGGAAGCAATCGTGAATAAAAGAGCGATCATCTGAGACGATCCCTTGATTCGTTTGGGTGGGAGGGGCAGAGGTCATTCTCGCCGCATCTGAGTATCTGCTCTTATTTGTGGAAAGCCGCATCCAAGACGCACCCAGCGATAGACAGTCGTAATGCTACCGATAATGTCAGCAGCTGGGAGGAAACCCGTGTTCATGGGTCTGACAGTGGCGGGCCCACGGTAATTCATGGGAGTGGTGGTGACATCGCTTGTGGCAGGTCGTCGTAGGAGTTCAAACATGACAGGGCCTGGCCACTGAGTCAATTAAATCAGTTTCCTCAGTTGAGTCTCCTGCTATGGTCGACTAAAATCACGGCATTGGGATATTGATCAGGCCAATCTCTCCATGCTCTCTGTGAAGTATGCCATAAGATAGGTCCTGAAGGCCTGAAGGCCTGAACAAATGTCATCCGTATTGGGAACTGGATCGCGGCTAGCCTATCATACCGTCCAAGTTACGAGGGCCTGTCTCAAACGGAAATGCGTTGAAATGCTAACCTCCAAAATAGTTCCGAACTAAAACTTGCCGAATGAACCTGGCTATCCGCAGCGCTGAAATTTGGGTATTTCTTCTTGTCTCAGACGATCCGTTTCTAGACCATTTGGTCTTTTGAGTAGTGCTCTAAGAAAGTCAACCACACCAATTACCTTCCCGTATAGTACTTAGAATATCTGATTCAAGACCATACTTCTTCGTGAGAAGAAACCCCACGAATACAAAGAAACGTCGTCCGTCTGATTTCCGGATATGATAAGTCGTGGTTGTGACTGCGTTCGTGTTATGTGCACACTGTGCGCACCGCTGTCCCCGTCGCGTTCGCCGTTTTTTGCGCCTTTCGACTCTTCATGTAGGTTCCACTGAATCTTGTAGGTTGCGATTTGACTTGTCCACGTCGACACAGCGTGTCAACAGGCTCAGCAGTTTCCTTGAGTGGTAGGTAGTACGGGTGGCTCGACGAGTCGGGTATGCCGCTCAGCGTCTTGTGTTTGTACCGTCCGTACCGACTCACGTCTCCTCTAAATAGGGTCTCCGTTCCGACTCGTTTCGAGTTATACCGCTGTTCGCCGTTCGTTACGCCGTCTCCATCGCTCTGGGACCCTCGATCTTCATCCCTGGCTCTCAGCTTTTCCCGCTCACCCATATGGCCTTCCAACCTTCTATCACGACTTGACGAGTCTGTCACGTGTCGCACCGACTCCTGAGGAATCCTGCCTGATCTCCTGACCTCCCAGAACGCGTGCCCCACTGCGCAGCCAATCGCGTTTCCCTGCTACTCAATTCATGCGCTCGGTGATTGTGTATTGTCACGCTCTCTCATCCTGTCATAGGGTCATTCACGTGCATTGGTAAGTGACACCGTTAGTTTGGGTATGTCGCCTTCGTTCCTTGTGGTATGCTGGCTGTTGCTTCACCGATCGATCCGCCTTCGACGACCACTTCCCCCCGATCAATGCATTTCCGAGCGTACCGTCGTCCTCCCCTGCAACATACGTTTTTTAATGTGCCCCTTCGTCCTCCCCACGAGCCGCGGTCCCTGCGCATTCGTGTGCGATACCTCTGTTTCATTCGCCAATTGCTTCGCCATCTGGTTCGGCCTGGACACCGGTGCACTCGAGACTCAACTCGCGCCTCGTTTCGCTTATGTGTGCTCTTCACCATGTCACGTGGTTAAGTAAGTTTCGCTGTTCCACGCACTTCGTTGCTGTTCTCGCCCACAACTCCTGCACACTTTCGACCCTCTCTACTTGCTTGTCTCGACCGCAAGCCCGCCGCCTCACCCTCAGGGTGGCTGGGTGGCTCTGTGGGCTTGCTTGGATGAAGCACGCCGCTGTCCATCATGTCTGCAGGCCATCCACTGAGACATGCGCTCCAGCTTCGTTGCTTCCCGATGGAGCTTTCGCAACTTTCCCGAGCCACACACCCATGGAGATTTTAGATGGGGTTACCACGCTGTATGCGCACGACAGACATGGTGTCGGGTTGGGATGCCCGTGAACTTCAGCTCGCTTGTACATACTCGGTAGCAAGTTGGCTGTCGTGACCGCGGAGATCAAGTGACCCGATGAAGCTCCTGAAGTTTCAAGGACCCCAAATCTCTACTTTTGATGGTTATTTCGACACGGTCAGAGCCGTCGATACTCACCGTTCCTCGCGTTATCTCCGTTTCCCTCTGCTGATATGGGTGCCTCGCTCTCCCGAACAGCAGGCTGACAGGGAGTTTTGGCGGGGATACCTATTACGATACTCAATTATGTTGCAGGGACGAAATCATGTAAGCGTACTTAACTTCATGGTCCAATGCACGGTATCCACCAGGCTCCTACCCACCGCTGCTTCGAGTGTGAGGGCGACATCCGAGGGCCACGTGCTCTTCCCAGAAATTCAAACACTGCAAACCTTAGAGCTTGTATGGGAAATGAACCTGGAACTGGGTTTCTGACCCAGGTTTTTTTTTCTGTGGCTGAGCTGAGATGCCAAGCAGTGACATGCCAATGATACTATGGCCATAACCCTAGTAGGTGGTAGGACATGCTGTTGCTCACAATCCCCCTCCATAACACCCATTTCTGTACTGTGCAAGGTTATGCCTCACAGCCCTTTTAATTTCTGTTTCTTCTTTTCTTTTCTTCCATTCCACACAGCCTTGAAGGCAGTATTTAATGTCTGCTTATAACATAACACAACTCATCCTGACTGCTAGGATACAGGGTATGACTATTTAGAATATATATCAGTAGATCTGATACACACATGTACAAACATTAGAATAGTATATAAACTCTCAAGACTTGACTGGATATTCCCCAGTCTAGTTCTCTTGGACTTTCCTTTAAGGGTTTTACATAGGAGTGACAATAAGTTGCTAATTTCTTCTACTCTCTTCCTAGTAGCATTGGTGTTTACATAGAGGTCATTATTGACTCTTTGGGTGTTTCAAGTTTGCACTAGCAAACAAAGCAATAATGGGAGACAGAAACAATTTCAGGGGATTGTTCTGGAGCAATATGGCTAGCAAGTTTTTGCCACCCACTTATGAAAAGCCAAAGTTGGCTGTGAGTTGCAAGAAAAGATAAAAGTTGGTGAATTCAGATATTGTTTCTTATTTTATTGATGCTCCTGACTGGAATTCTGTAGATGAGAAATATCTTCAAAGTTGTTGACAAGATCCCAAATATATCAGGACTTGGATATTTACTAGAGAAAAAGACAGACATCTAACTAGAAAGTCAGCATGTATGGAATGAAATCATGAAGATACATGCTCATTTCCTTTATATCTTATGCTAATATGGTTCAATTGTGGATAGAACATGAAAGACATGGCTAGATTCAACAACAAAGGCTAGATTCACTATGAAAAAATGTAGCTTCTGATTACACTGAAGGGTTGAGGCAACCACAAGGTCACATCCCTTGGAGAAGTCCAAAAAACACAACTTCTGTCATTGTTACACCATGCTCACAAAATCACTGCACCAAGTCATCCCACATAGAAAAGTGCTCTGTATTACAATTCTTTTCTCTTTCCTTCGCATGCTTCTCTTTTCCCTTTGTCACATGTTTCACCTTTTCACCTTGTCACTGTGATCACCCAGATCACACTTCCATTTGACCAGACTCTCTTACTGAACTGTCAGAATTCTATTTGGTACCTTTTCCATCTATGCATGATCCAGGCTAACCCTTCGCCCTGATGATCTTATGACATTATTCCTTGGTCATTTTGTATTCATACTCTTCACCCCAGTTCCACTCTTCCCATTTAGGTTTCTTTCTATTATATATAAACCTGATGTAACATGTCCCATGTCCTTAGCTTTGACCTACTCAGATCTTAGCAATATATCTTGTTACTCAGAACCCTTAGGCTTCTGAAGTCATCGTTCCACTTTTGAGTGGATGCTCTCTCAAATCCTTGACCTGGACTATCATCTGGCCCCTCTTGTAACAGTCTGCTGTGCCTGGACTTCCCTTGAACCTTTGACCCAGATACCAGTCCAGTTACTTTGAACCTTTGACCTGGATACCAATCTGGTTATCTTGTTATTAGTCCACCACATCTGGACCTCACCCTTCGAACCCCACAAAGTGTGCAGGTATAGGCCTACAAGTTCAACCCTTGATCTCTTGATCCCTTGTTGCCTTGCCACCTTGCCACTGTGAGTTTATGCTCAATTCTACCCAGACCAAGTGTAACAGTCTGTCTGTGTTATGATCAAGTTACTATCACAAAATCTTTTGAGATTTAGTCATGTTTCTTTTTTCTTTTTTCTTCTCTTATCAGTCATGTGACTGATAACCTTTCATCTTATCTATTCCTTTATCTTTTTCATAGTCAAAATTTATACCCTCTGATGTTAAATACTGAAATATCCAAAGATCCTATCTATGGTGAGTTTGAGTGAACTGAGGCTAGTGAGATAAACTCAAGGATGAAATGATAAAGAAGCTATCTTTATGCTCCTGCTGAGGAGGGTTGAGTGGAACTCTAAGGGGAAACTCCAAAGAGAACTAGACTGGCAAACCAGGCTAGGATCTCTGGTCTTATATATACTTTCTATGTATGTACATATTTGTATTGTATCTACAATATCTCTCTATGTATGGTTAAATACCTATGTAATGGAGATTAA
>QFEI01000786.1:8240-20740 GCA_003316145.1 Neoboletus magnificus | reverse complement strand
GAGATGGGAACCCCACCTTGCAAGAATATATGAAGGTAGGGTTGGCAGAAGCACAAGGGCTATCCGCGAGGTTCTGGAAGGCGCTCTGCCACCAAGGGCGGAGTGCTGCCAGATATCGGTATACTCTTCTCCGAGTGTCTGTACGGCTTCGGAACAATGTCAGCGAACGGAACAGGGTGAATGATACGAATCTGTGTTGCGAACCTCGGCCGATCGTCAAGCCATAGTAGAGCAACTTGAGAACAAGATCGACCTCTTTGTCCCACCTCGAGAGCCATCTTGTTCCTAGCAAACGAACGAGATATATGTGCGGTGCGGGTGTGTGAAAGATGTGCACTTACCCAGCCAGGAGCGGAGCACAGCGTCCGCTTGCTCCTTGAACGACAAGACATGGAACAAGTCCCTCTGGTTTGCTCTGACTGTATTTCAGTTAGCCGGTCAAAGACAGAGAGAATCCAGTAAACACACTGATTTGAGCCTGCCGAGCACCGGGGAACGACGGCAAGTGTTGGGTCATGAATTGAGTGATGCTGTCGGACTTGACTGGATCTGGCAACCAGCCTCAGCAACGTTTCTGCTCTCTCGCCGACCACGCTTGTCTAATCTTCTCGTCATGGCAGCACGAGCTCCCCGCGCACAAGAGCCAACCGTCTGGCAGAAATGTAAGTGATACAACAGTCAAAGCAGTACGAAACCAAGTTTCTGACTCGAATGTTTGAATGCACAGTAAAGTACGTCTTTCCTTCGTCCACGACACCTCGAGGCTAAATGCGATCATGTATGTCGATTAGAATGGGTGCCCTCATGGGTGGAGGTGTCGGTCTTACCATTGGCTTCATTTTCGGTTCATACAGTATCCTGAGGTGAGACACCCTCGCCAAGTCACGATGACGCGCGACTGAACACGGTCCTGATCATTGGAAGAGGCGGCGTTGGCCCTAGAGGGTTTCTAGCTACGCTTTCTCAGTACATGCTCAGCAGTGCAGCAACATTCTCGTTTTTCCTTGCCATCGGCTCCGTAAGCTGATATCTTCTCTATTTCCGTGCGCCCCGCTCTGACCTTCTCTAGGTCATCCGAAACGATGCACTGCTACCGCCATATCTGCAAGCCGCACAGATGCAACTCCTCCCGCCGCTCGTTCGGTCAAGAGCAGAAGGTGCCATGTTGATACGTGCGCGCTGGGACGCAGAGAAAGCACGAAGAACGGCCGTTCATGCCTAAATCTTCCATCTTCTCTCATTCCTACTGCTCATGATATCTAGATGCATGTGTTCTGACGTGTAGGTGACCAATGAGCAGAATAGCAGACCGCGATGCGTGTGGAATACAACTAGGGTACATGCGTGGTATGCGAATGTGTGTGGTACATCTAGTATGAACACGCCCAGCGTGCAATGGGTCACCGAGTCGATCGGTGGATTGGTGCAGAGATGAAGCACATGCGTGGAAATGGCCCCTTCCCAATGCCCGTAGCCGTCACGGTCGGTTAGGATTTTGGAGGGCCCACAAGACGAAACACGGAAGGAAAACCTGGGAGCAATGTTAGACGAGAGGCTGCGGGATGGAAGAGTGCCTTTACTCACCTGCAGCTCAACCGATCGCACTGGTCAGCCGATGCCAGAGCTGCCTTAGCCTGCCAGGCTTTGGCTTTGGCGATCTCGAAGTATAGACGTCTGCCAGCGACGCGGTATAGGATAGGTGATATGGACCGGAAATGGGGGGTCGTGGCAGGGGGCTGGAAGATCTCTTCCACCATTTAGCGAACCAACGTGTCGGCTTGCACGGCTGTGCGGGAGAAGGGGGTGAACGAGGGGGAGGAGCATTATAATAGACGGCGTCGTCATAATGGACTGTTGGAGCGTCGACAAACTTAACGGATGATGGGGAGCGTTTCTTTTTACGACGGGTGGACTTTGTTGTCGTGGCCATGGAGATGCCAGAGTCATGTCGAGCAAGGATCGATTTTATTGGTGCGGCTGAACGAGTCTGTACGGTTGAACAAGAGCCGATGGAGGATACGCTTTGTCGGGCGCGGAAGACCCCACCACTGGATGAATCTGAGGAAGGTGACCATCGAGGCCTTGAATATGGAGAAGAGGGGATCTGGGAGAGCGCAGGCTCGAGGAGGATGCTTCTAGGACGAGCGGAAGCATCTAGTGCCGGGGGCGTCTGAGGGGAGGGAAAGGATAAGGGAGGAGACATGGGGCAAGGAGAGAGAGAGGGGAGGGAGACGGACCAGGACATGTCTGAGGCTGTGGGGCATGGCACGGTACTCGTCGTGTTCGGGAATGACATCCTGACGACGGCGGTCGGGATTAGCGAGGCCTCGTGTCGTCATCGATGTACTGTGCTCACAGGGAGGTCGCCGAGGGTTGTGACTGGGGAGAGTTCGGAGACGGACTGCGAATGCGGTGTTGGAAGAGATCGATCGTGATGGACACTGAGCGCACGTACGTTGACGATCGTGTCTGTCTCGAGCCAATCTCTAAAGACCTGCTCGAACGGGGACTGGGCAGGGACGGTGAGGATGTGATGGGCTGAGGCGGGGGGGTACGGACCTGGTGGAGGAGGGACATGGTGGGAGCAGACAAGGGGAGGAAGGGTGCATGCAGGCAACGGCGTGTTTTATGGCAGGCTCATGACATTCTCAGCTACTCAGATCGTAAACGGCGTGCCAACGTGCATCCCGCTCCAGATGCCCCGGACCGACTCGGACGTGCTCTCCACTATCCGACCCTTCTTCAACCGCTTGATCTTCGCACCAGACGACTCCAGTATCAGCTGCACCTTTCTCTCTATCCCGTTCACCTCCAGTCGCTGCAGCGGGATCACCTTGTCGCGCCCGTTCACTGGTGGTGGGTCAGCGGTGCGCACGGGCGAGAGGGGGTGCGACCGACCGTAAAAGCCGCGCGCGATGGGTTCGTGACCGTTGCGCTGCTTGACCACAAACTCGACGTGTGGGTTCTCGCGTGCGACGCGTTCCACGTCTTTTGAGATGAAGATGCGTGTGTTGGCCGAGGACGGGCCATGTTGGCAGAACTCGAGGACGACCTTGCGGATGTGTGGGACGAACGCGCGGTGACCGTTGGCGGGTGCGGCGCGCAGCTGGGCCCTCCAGAGTGCGGACGCCATGGAGGACGGTGAGCGGCATGGTCGGCTGAGGGTGTGTCTGGGATTGAATATGTTGACTCCGCTTGAAACATGTGACACGCGTCTAATCACACCGCGCGCGATTCGCCTAGAATTTCCGTAAATCGTTATTTGCAGCTGGTGCTCGTCATGGCCCGCGCAACGCGAAGCTCAGCGACACACCTCCACAGCGAAAAGGACAAGCTCCCGGATACACCCTCCTCCACACGGACAAAGGCCTCCACAAAGAAGCGGAAACGCAACTCGCTCCCAGACAACGACGATCACCCTCCACCGAAGCAACTCCGCTCAGACTCGGCCATAAAGCAGGAGAACGACGACAACCCCGCAAGGTCAAACCTCCAAAACCTGCAACTCGCCGCCGATGTCCCAATCGATCCCTCCGACGCACACCAGATCCTCGACATTCTCACCCTGTAAGCACCTCCGTCTCCCCTTTCAGCGGCTACCGACCCCCCCAACAGCGTCGACTCCCAAGCCTTGCTCGACCGCGTCTTTCCTCTCCCTCCCTCCGACCTCTCCGAGCCCTCCACCTCCACCTCCCAGTCCGGCTCATTCTCCCTCCGCGCTCTTCTCAGAGAACCTTCTCAACACCCCCTCCGTGTCTTACGTGTAAGTCTCTCTCGCGTTCTCTCACCCCCGCGTTAGACCTCAACGATCCCAGGCCGCTGTTCAAAACATCTTCCCGGTGTCTTACTATCCAAGATCCCGTGCTTCCTCCCCTGCAGCACAGCAACTCCACTTCTGCAATCTGGCATGTTCCCTCCTCGACCAAGCCTCTTTCCACTCCGTGCCCCTTCCCTTCGACATCGACACCCTCCTCTCGGACTTCCCAGACCCCTCCTCCACGCCCGAAGCTAAACCAATCCCTCCCTCTTCTCGCCCCGAAAAGCATGCCCATTCAAGTCAGATGAAAAAGTATGCGCTCGTACAGCGCTTGCCTTCCGGGACTTGGTGGACCTCCCTCAACTCCGATTTCGTTCCCTCAGATAGTAAGCCCTTGAAAGACCTATCCACCGCAAATGCGGAACTCGTTGCCATATTGCCGTCCCCTTCTGCCCCAGCACCCGCTGAACAAGGTTCGGTAGAGGCTTCCTCTGTCACCTTGGCATCCTATGTTCCCAAGAAGCCTCCAGGGTACAAGCCAAAGCTTCCAGGGCCCCGTCGTATAAGCTGTGGCACATTCTTAGATTATGGGCCATACGCCAGTTTTGCCCCGGCATTCGAACAAGATGGCGTCGAGGTCGGGCGGTCAGCCATGGGTGAATTGTTCTGGGGGTGGGAGGACAGAAAGAAAAGGTGGTCAAACGAGCACACTCTCGCCACACAGCAACCCTCGGGCCAAGTTCTGGAGCCTCCTCAGCCCAACGGGGTCGATGTGTCTGACAAGAACGGCGTGCTCGACGATGGAGAGTCTTTGGAAGGACTTTTCTCGGCAGAGCAGATAGCCTTGCTCAAGCAAGCTCTCGGAAGTCTGGATCTTGAAGCAGCTGTCCACGAACTATTGGAGCGAAATGCCAAGGCGCTCAAGAGACTTGAAGAACTTCAGAATAAACGATTATCACAACCGAGCGAGTTTGCTCAAGTTGAGGAAGGATCAGAAGAATGGGATACTGGTCAGTTGTACTGTCGCGTCAATATGCCTTTTGACACTAGCGCTCAATCTTAAACTCTAGCCCAGGGCATCCTAGACTCCCTTTGCTTACTCGCGTCTCTTCGACCACGGTCGTCCACCTCCGACAATGCTCCGCTCGCCCCATCGCCATCTGCCCTCCATAAACTCCAACGAACCCTGCCCATAGCACCTACCCAAGGCTGGCACGGGACACTCCCCGCAGAACACACGACGGCCCTCCGGGATGATTCTACCCTTTACATCAAGTCAACCGCGACTGCAATCCCCGCAGCCCCGTCAGCCACACCAGCACAGACGCCAACGCCCACCCAACCCGCGTCTGCGCAAGCCACCGTTGCCACGGCAGCGGCAGCAGCGACCGCCCAGGCTTACGCTGGTTATTCATACAACTACGCAACGCCCTATCGACCGGGTTATCAATACAAACCCGGTCAACCGTCGCCATACTATCCCAACGCGTACGCAGCCCAAACGACCGCGCAAGCGCAAGCGGCGTCGCAGTACTACCAAGCTCAACCATATAACACGACCGGGCAACAGCAGTACACCTATTCGTCGTGGTACCAGTATAATCCCCAAACACAATCCAGCACGTCTGCGGGCGGATCACGCAAGGGGACACCACAGCCGAGTGCTGCTGCTGCCACGCCTACGGCAACGACACCGAGTACGATGCCGACGTCGTATGCCGGCTTCTTCAGCGCGGCTACGCCTGGTCAACGCGCGGTGGCAAATACGGTTGCAGCAGCGACGCCAAGCGGGAAATCGTACCAGCCCGCGGCGGGTGGGACGTGGACGGCACCTACCGGAGTGGGCGCCCCAGGGTATGTCGCCCCGAACTTGCCTCCACACATGAGGAGTGCAGTCGCAGGTCAGGCGGGCGCTGCTGGTGCTTATAATGCCGGCTTGTACCAACCCAACTACTACGGGGCGTACCAGGCAACGCCATCCCCAGCGCAATCATGACGGTCACCGTATTGGCATTTCTGAAACGTTTGCGTCGTTGTTTCCTCCCGTTTAGAGTAATATTCGTTACTTGTACAGCGCTTGTTGCTGTCATGAATAATGAGATTGAACTTGCCAAATGCGCCGAGCCTATCCGAATATATACTGGTGCGCGAGGTACATGTGCTGCAGTGCGGACGTAATTTGAAGGCTACTAACCCTCCCAGTGCGTGGAGCATGCAGCATTCGTATGTAGAGTGGCGCCATTCGAGCCATCAAAGACCAATATAAATGTCTGGCACCGTTTCGAAACCCTCCATCATAGAAAAGGACAGGGCTCGGTCCGCATCCGCCAAGTTCCATTCTTGCGCGACAAACCACCTCCTCATTGCCTCGAGCGAAAGAAACAATAATCGCTCTTCTGAAGAGGAAAGAGCCAGTCTCATCCTCGACCACTGTGTCGAACCAGGGAAAAACGGCAAGGACAGACAAGCAGCGCGCGCGGAGAAAAGAAAGCAGAAGCTGTCAGCGAGCGCCTTTTTCTACGGACTGCCTTTTTTTTCGCACGGCGTACGACATCAAGTAACAAACGATTGGCGTGTGGTCAGGCGTAGAAATCCAAGCTAATTTATGAATAACCTAGACAAGATCCATGTAGCGCCTCTTCAAATGATGCGGCGCAAGAGAAAAAAAAAGGAGTGAAAATATCAACCAGTCTACTTGTATAACCAAAACTTCGGACACCAAGAACGGACTGCAAAGAGCGGTGGGTAAATGGACAAGAAATGGAGTCACCGGCCAGCAAGACTGGCATATTTTGATACACGGATCATCCGTGATCGCTGAGGCGGTTTGGTAGTGGGGTATACCAACATGTCCTCGACTGGCGTCGGGAGCGGGTGTGGATACCGGACCGACGGCCGAGGAGGCGAGCCCTGGAAAAGCGGATAACAGCTTTCAGTCGCATCCGGGGACAATGCATCCGCTTCACTATCACTTCCAGATGTCCGCCAGAGGATGTCTTCGATGGTGACCGTATGGGACCGCGTCGGCTGGTGCTCCATGCTTGGCGTGCCATAGGCGAAGCGCATTCGCAGGCGACGCGTGTACGGCGACACATTGTCATCCTCATCAGAGTCTATTTCGTCGCCATCAGCATTGAGTCGGGCTGTGTGGCATGTCAGACACGAAATGGCGTGGGATTCACAAAAAAGAACTCACTCCAGCCTCGTCGACGTCTACCCTGTCCCGCCGGGGACGAGGGATTGGAACGGACCGACGTATCATCTCGCCAATTGGTATCAACGCCGAGTCGGGTGTATTCGGCCTGACGGCCGGGTAGAAACTGGTCATCTCGATCCCGCGTGAGAAGATTGACCAGTGTCCCCCGCACCTCGGGTGTATTTGCAAGATTCCGGGGGGTATCCTGGGACAAATTTGCCACTTGGAGGTGGTCCCGGTATGTCACGATATGTTCCCTAAAGGCTGCGGAGAGGCTGCGGCGGGCAGGGGCCGAGAGCTCGTCAATAGGAGTGCCGTCCGATGATGTACGTGATATCGGCTGTGGGAGGGCAATGCGTGTGGTGTTGTCAACGAGGGTGACGTCCCGGGTTGGTCGGGGGGGACGCCCGCCCGCCGGGGGATTAGGCACCAGCCTCAGGTCACCACTAGCAGTGGTCAACGCAACTCGCGATGGAACAGGAGGCTCGTTGTCTGATGCAGCGGCGGCCAGCTCGAACCTTCTAGACCTCTGGGCAGCCAACCGCTCTGTCATGTTCTCTAACTCCCGTGCGACCTGGGCCGTCTGGGCTTGCAGCTGCTGCTCAACTTGCGAGAACGATAGTCGTGACGAGAGACTGGCGTGGCTATCGGATGCGTTCACGCGTGCGGCCACACGTCTGCCGATCATGGTGCTCGCATCATCTCGATTGGCGCTCCGGAGGTCTCGCCTCTGTGCAGCGCGTGGTAGGACGAGATCCGGCATAGGTGGCGTGCGGGGTCGCGGTAGGGGATGGAAACCACTTCTGTCTGGCCCCGGACGGTCGCTCTGAGAGAACCTATCCCATACGAACTCCCTTCTCGTGTTACTTCTGCCGTTGGATTCGAATTCCTCGAGCCTCTGTCGGGCGGAGGGAGATATAAGTGAGCGCAGTCTCGCAGCCCTCAGGTTTAGCTCTTCCACCACTTGCTCGCCCGAGAGTACGAGTGCAGAATGTGGTGGACGAATATTGGAGTCGTGACCGAGGGTGTCGCCGGTGTCTGCCCTGTTCGTCGAGGTCTCAGTCGCTGCAGCGTCCGACGGGATGCGATTCAACATGCTGTTGATGCTGTTTCTAAGAGATGTAATCCGTTCGTACGCAGTGTCGAGCGCGACAGAAGTCTGTCTGAGGTTGCTCCGGCTTTGAGAGTCCAAGGGTGGGCTTGACGTCCAAGTAACCGAGCTGGAGGCAAATGCAGACTGTGGTGGGGTAACGCCAGCCTCAGCTGCTCCCTGGTGATACGCCGTCAGGGTGGGTTCTGAAAATACCTGTCCTGTCGGCCTAGCATCCGAATCAGAGTCCATGCCAAGTCGTGCAGGACCAGATGAAGCAATAATAATAGAGGTCAAGAAAAACCGACCTTGTAGTATCGTTCTTGGTCAAGTTTACATACAAGAGTTGCTTCAAGCTGTCAAACTCCTCTACAACACAGCTGGACTCACATGCACGGCAATGGTACATTATGCATTGAGGATCTATACGATAACATACAGTTGAGTGATCATTGCCAAATAGTCCCGCGGTAAGATAGGTGTGCAAAGTGGGATATGATATGCGTAGTGTCCGAAAGTTATCATGAAGGGTGCACTTCCAAACTGTCAGCAGCCCGCCCCTTGAATCGCTCTTTCACAACCTTCATCTCTAGCGATGCTTGCGACCAGTTCCGCTGCCGCATCACCTTGGATAGCAGCGGATCGTCACCGGTATAGCAAAATCCAAGTACGATGCATACAATGATAAGTGCAGCTGTTATGCAGCACAATGCAGTCCAGCCATGTTTCGCACGACCATAAATCTACAGGGAAACGTTTAATCAGGGTTTTATCGGCAAGGGCATCAACGAGTACGAACTTGTCCACCAAGTATTGGGCCCACTGCTCGTAGTCAGCTCTACGTCGTTATGAATAGATAAAGAAACACTCACCTGCAGTTCCAACACCGAAGGCGATGTTGAAAGCCCCGTATACATGGGCATCTAAAGTATGACATAATCAGACAATGAATATACAAAAGTCGAAAGAGACTTGCATCCAACACCCTGCATACCCCGAGCAACGGTCGCCAATTCTGCGGTCACTGGAGGAACTACTCCCGAGACAAAGAAACCTGAAGGCCATGTGCATAAGGACGAGCGCACGCGCCAAACATGATGCTCACTTTGCATAGCGAGTGACACAACAAACAGAGCAATCGACTTTCTAAGGACCAAGACGATCCACCAAGGGAGAGCAAGTAGTAGGCATATGGATGTAATATAATCGGAACCTATTCGGTCGGCGAGCAATCCAGCCAAAGGTGACGCTAGCTTAAAGTGAGTTCTACCCCCCTCCTTTAGGCAACTGAGAAGATGCTCACATATCAAAGCGGGTACTAAGGCTGCCATGTATACCAAACCGACTTGATCAGAATTGTATCCCCATATGGACTGCAAGTGAAGAGGAAGAGAGGGTTCCTGCATACTGTTGAGGGTGCTGGAAAGGGCACGAGCCGTCAACACAGCCACCGGCCGGAAACAACGACATACCCGTAAATCAAAGACATGACTAACGCGACCACGGCACGGGAGGATTGCCCTAGTAGACGTATCACTGATAGCAATGGAAGTGGTTTACGAACGAGCGAAGTCTCTGACACGGTCAGATTGTTGGATTGGGGAACACAAACATTTGGTGTGTTTGGATTCTGCTTGGGATCACCCAGAGTTGGGGTTTGTTCTGATGAGGGCTGGAGCGGAGTGAGCGACGTTGTAGAAGGACCGACAGGATCCGATGATCGATGAAGCGAAGACGGTGCTTCCAAGTCCGCGGCGACGTTGACGTCTCGACATGTTGCGGGATCGTAGCCCCATCGGATCGCGACATCTCTCTCGATGATGAGGAAACGAAGGATGAGATCAACGGCTGTACATATTTCACCAAAGATGAAAGGGGCACGAAAACCGTATCGTGCAAACAGAGTTCCCCCCGCAGGTGTGCCGACCATGAGGCTTGGCGGTGTCAGCTGGAATGATGATGAGAAACGCAGGGGCTCACCCGACGGAGAGGCCCGTCATTGCGATGCCAAGCTGCCCTGAATAAGGAACGTTCGTGAGCATGAGCAAGGAAGGGAGAGAAAAGGGGACGACTGACGGCCAATATTTTGCTCTGGGGTGGTGTCGCAACTGGGAAGAGGATGAGAAAAGAGACGGTAAGAGAGAAGGGGGAATTACAGGAGAGCCAAGCCGACGACCCAGACCATGGATGAACTGATCCCCTGGAGGGTGCGTGCGACAGCCATGAGGGCGTAGTTGGGTGCTTCCATGAGGAGGACCTGCGCGCCTAAGAGAGCGAGGAGGCCAATGACCAGGGGGGTACGCCTGGAGGAGCTCTTTTCTGCAAAGACTGCGATAGGAAACGTGGCTGACAACTGGTGAGGAACGAGAGGGGAGAAGAGAGAGAGAGAAGGGCGTACAGAGGACCAGCCCGACGGACTGCGGGGAGGGGTGTGAGCGAGGCTGGGATGGGGGGGGAGGGAGAGGACGTACATATGCACAGAGAAGCCAGCCAGTGAGCGCGGAGACAGAGCTGTACTTGAGACGTTCGAGTTGGAACGGCATGACGGGGATGATTATCGAGTAGATGAGCAGATCGGTGGTGATACCTGGAGAGGGGTAAGACGGATCGGAAGCGCCTGGAAAGATTACGAACCGAAGCCGACGACTGATGAGGGGGTGAGTGAGACGACGCGGAAGAGAGACAAAGGACGCACCTGCTGTGATGAACCAGACGGAGGAGCGCCATTTGAGCCCCCAGGGCTTCCTCGGGGGGCCAATGGAGATGCTGTTTGGGAGGCCCATGGGGGGGAGCTGATGACCGTCACTCGCCGGTTGACCACACGTTTTTATGAGCTCGTTACGTCATCCGGTATCCACTCGCACGACAAGTTCAGCCTCACTACAGAGCGATGTTATGCCGGAACTGCCAGGTGCGCCCTATCTGCACCCCCGCCTCTCGTCCGCCCACCCACCCCGCAGAGGTCGAGCGAGCCGTCGCCCTCGTCAGGTCCCTCGCAAAGGGAAAGACAATCCACCGTGTGGAGCCCTCCGAAGACGAACTCGTCTATTCCGGGCTGACCCACCATGAGTTTGTGCGAACGTCTCCCTCGCCTCGGTTGCATTCGGCACTTATTTTTGGGAAACACACAGGCCACGGAAATCGCTGGTCGTACCATACGCGATGCCGCTCGATATGGTAAAGCTTCTCTCAACCATCGCTGCACTCCCCGCTATGAGCCGATTCCACAGGAAAATACTTCTACATCCAACTCGACGGCGAGGGTAGGATGCCTGTCCTCCATTTCGGTATGACAGGCACGCTCAAGGTCTGTTTGCCATCCGTGGCAGTTTCAAATTTCAACCCCGATTCCATTAGGTGAAAGGCCAGCCTACCCCGCAGTACAAATCCAGCCCTGGTAACTCTTCCGACGGCTGGCCTCCGCGATTTGTAAAAGTGTGTGTTACTACTGTCCATCCTCATTCGCCGCCAACTTTAGCCTGTGGGTTCCTGTAGTTTATCTTGTTCATCCAAGGACACGATCCAGGTTTCACAGAGCTCGCCTTTTGCGATGCTCGTCGCCTTTCCCGCATTCGCATGGCTTTCTCTCCATTGACTGAGCCCCCGATTTCGGACCTTGGCTTCGATCCAATCTTATCTATGCCCTCTCTCCGAGATTTTCGCCACACTGTCTCGAAAAGAACATGTCCAGTTAAAGCCCTCCTATTGGATCAGTCGTTCAGCGCTGGTATTGGAAACTATCTCGCAGGTCTCCACGTCTTTATATCTTTCCAACCCACGTTCAACTCTCGATTCACTTCTATGGTCAGATGAAATCTTATATCAGGCCCAAGTGCATCCCGAGCAACGGTGCAATACCCTGAATGACAGTCAAACCCTCGCTCTGCACCACCAGATCGCTGATGTGTGTCGTATAACCGTCGAGGCGAACGCAGACGATGCCAAGTACCCTGATCATTGGCTTTTCCACCATCGATGGGTACGGTCCTCTTCACATCGCCCCCCCGCGCTTCTCACGTTGTCAGTGCAGGGCAAAGGCAAGAAAAAAATAAAGCAGACGATGAAACTGGTCTTATTGCTTCTTCCTTGTTCCCACCACGGGCTAATCCCGTGCTTCACATAGCCCTCGGGTGAACCTGCCACCGTTAAATGGATCACCGTCGGTGGTCGTACCTCTGCCTACATCGCCGAAGTCCAGAAACCCTTTCTGAAGAAGAAAAACCGTGACGAACCCCTTGAAGTATTGTCTTCGATCACCTTGATTGATGGACTCGAGTAACACTTCCTTAGGATACAGGGACGGGTTCAAACAGCGCTCAGGATCCTGGGCCTCGACGCTCCAAAAGACGTCGCGGAGCTAGAGAGGCTCCTGATACCTGAAAGCGTCGAGATTGTGCCAGACACAGCCATACTTGGTGACTGCGCCACATCATATTGATATTCGTGATAGGCTTCAT